>CAVNZG010000288.1:0-33363 GCA_963693315.1 Diogma glabrata
CTAATGATTCTAAAAAAGCAAAAAAAAATGTATGTCTGTCTGCCGGCCGTCCGTCATTACTACGCTGCAGAGAAAACCGCGGGGGGGGGCCCCCCGGGTGGTATTTCAAAATTTTTTTCTAAAAATAGGTATACTCAAGGGGGTAGCGAAAATCCGAAATTCTACGTCCACGCCGTGCTACCTGGGTAACGCTAACAGAATTAGGTTGGTGTAGTTGAGAGGGGCAGAGTAAATACTGCTTATACTCAATGATTCTGCACCATGGCGAGTCATTGGCGCCATAAAACCAATGCAACTCAAGCGTCTGTTCTCCATGTTAGGGGCGGCTTGGAGCGGGCGTCTGTCTTGGATCAAGCGGCTCGCTATATAAATGTGTAGAAAGCGTCTGCTCTCCATGTTAGGGGCGGCTTTCAGCGGGCGCCTGTCTTGGATCAAGCGGCTCGCTATATAAACGTGTAAAAAGGTTGTTTCTGGTGACCTTAAGATGCAGAACGAACCCATTCACGAAAATTTGGGTTGGGCGAAGGGCTAACACCCCATTTCCGTAAAAAATTACTGTCATGAATTCTGTACACAGGCCTCGGAATATCTTGGATTTATTATTGGAACGACCTCGAAACTGTACCCGGACTACGATTGAAAACTCACCCACAAGTCGAGAGCTACACACTGGATATAGTGGCGTTACAAGAACTAAGATGGCCAGGCAGTGGAATCCATGAAACAGCGAAAGGATACACTCTGTATTATTGCGGTCATCAAAACGGAGGAGAATTTGGAGTTGGCTTTCTTATACACCGTCGCGTGAATCAGCATGTTATCGACTTCTGCCCAATTAATATGCGGTTATGCACACTGAGAATCCGCACGAAAAAATTAAATGTAACGATCGTCAATGTTCATGCACCTACTGAAGATAAAGCAGATGATATTAAAGACTGTTCTTCCTAGAACTCGAGGAAGTCATCATAACATCCCGCGGCACGATATAAAAATCGTGGTAGGTGACTTTAATGCTCAAATCGGTAGGATTGCAGAACTTAAAACACATATCGGCCCTAACAGCTTGCATCATACCAGCAACAATAACGGTTTTCGCGCAGCCGAGCTGGCTATGATGTATGATCTAGTAATTTCCAGTACTTTCTTCCCTCACAAGAGAATTCACAAGGCAACGTGGAAATCAAATGACGGAAGAACGGAAAATCAAATCGATCTCATGATCTCTAAGAGACACTCTACAAGTATAACTGACGTTCGATCATACAGAGGTGCTGATATGGACACCGATCATATGCTTGTCATCTTTAAGTACAAGTGCAAGTTGTCATCTACATTTAACAGACAAGCAAAAAAGACCGTGCGCTGGAATGTCGAAGCATTTAAACATCCGGAAACGCTGAATAGATATCAGGAAATAATAACACAAAACATAGAAGAGCATGACATCTCTTCTGAGATGCCATTAAACATACAAGAAGAATGGCAAACGCTTCAATTAACCATTATAGCCGCAGCACAAACTACAATCGGAAAACGACCACCGAAATCACACAACGAATGGTTTGACGACGAGTGCCGCCAATCCGTTGAAAATAAACAAAAACTGCGAGAAAAATGGTTAACAAGGAACACCCGAAGCTCCCAAACTGATTATCTATGCGCCAGGAAAGCCTCAGCAAAACTTCTACGTAAAAAGAAACGCGAACACATGAAGAGTTGCATCGAAAACATCAACCAACATGCGGCCAACGGAAATTCAAAAGAGTGCTTTGCCAATGCACGGAATCTGACAAAAGATTTCCACCCAAGATCTACAGCCATCAAAAATGAAAATAATGAACTTACAACAAGTGAACGTGATGTGCTGGCAGTGTGGCGATCCCACTTTCAAGACCTACTCAATAGGACAAACGAAGCTCATCCTATTCGAGCAATTGCTCCATCAACTGAGGAGATTTTTGTCCCTTACCCAACAATAGAAGAAGTGGAAGCTGCCATTAAAAAACTGAAAAATGGCAAATCACCAGGTTTCGATGGAATTCCCGCAGAACTTCTGAAAAATGGAGGAGCAGCTCTGGTCTCAAGTATATACGATCTGATTCTTGCAATCTGGGACCAAGAAGAACTACCTGCTGAATGGAAAACAGCTCTCATTGTTCCGCTACACAAGAAAGGTGACCGTCTAAAGTGTGAAAATTATCGTGGCATCGCACTGTTGAACACTGCATATAAAATACTAGCTAATGTTGTACTTGCTCGACTCATCCCGTTCGCCGAATCTATCGTCGGTGACTATCAGTGTGGTTTTCGTCCCAACCGCTCAACCACAGATCAATGTTTTACATTAAGGATGATTCTGGAAAAATGTTGGGAGTACAACATCAGCATTCACCAGCTCTACGTTGATTTCAGGCAAGCATATGACAGTATCATCCGCGACAACCTCTGGTCCGCACTCATATGCCTTGGTATTCCAGAGAAACTTGTTTCTCTATGCAAGCTCACAACATCGGGATCAAATTGTAGAATAGTAATCGAAGGGTCTGTTTCTGATCCTTTCGATATAACATCAGGTGTTCGACAAGGTGATGCACTCGCGCCCATACTATTTAATTTGGCGCTGGAGTACGCGATAAGAAAAAGCCGAATTGAGACACAAAACTGCATATATAACAAATCTAGTCAGGTTCTTGGCTATGCAGATGATATTGTGCTTCTCGGACGTAGAACAAGCGATATCAAGGATAGTCTCTCTCAGCTTGAAAGAAATGCTAAACGACTTGGATTATGCATTAACACCGGCAAGACTAAACTTTTAACAACATCCAGGAATATACCTCCCGGCAATCTGAATACTGGCGACTATGAAGTGGAACGTGTAGAAAACTTCAAATACCTCGGGTCTGTGATAACATCGTCAAATGACATGCAGGCAGATATTAAAGCCCGTGTCTCAGCCGCATACAGAGTTTTCTACGCATACTCAAAACTTTTGCGATCCAAACATCTTTCGCAGTCGTGCAAACTCACACTTTACAAAGCATTAATCCGACCTGTGCTCACATTTGGAAGTGAAAGCTGGACACTGACTTCCTCCGATTGTAGAATTCTATCAACATTCGAGAGGAAAGTCATACGAACAATTTATGGTCCATGTAAAGTTGCTGAAAATCAGTATAGAATCCGAATGAATCATGAAATCAGACAGCTTCTTGGAGGCTGCGATGTAATCGGATTCATTAAATCCAACCGGATTAGATGGTTTGGTCATGTAGAAAGGGCTCCATTGGAAAGAATGATAAAAAAAGCGTCCCAACAACAACCAGCTGGTGTTCGTCGAAGAGGAAGACCTAGACAACGCTGGCGTGACGACATCATCCAAGACCTTCATGATATAGGATGTCGAAACTGGGGTCAACTGGTCATGGAACGAGATGATTGGAAGCTGGTGGCACAGACGGCAAAATCCCTTCATGGGATGTAAACGCCAGAGAGAGAGAGAGAGAAGATTTAATTTGGAATTAGAAGATTCATATCGGTCAATATATTAAAAATTTATAATTTCATAGCTACATGTATTTACTTTAAAATTTGTGAAAAACAAAAAAAAGAACGATTTTTGAGATATGAGCTTTGAAGTAAACCAATGTTTAACGCGCCGTCTAGAGGAAAAGAGAAAAATTTCGAAACATTTCGATTATTCAACTATTTTCTCTTTACATGCAAAAATATAAGTAAATCGCATGAGATTTGTAGGATCTAAAAGCAAAACATTGAACACCATAACAAAACATCGTGAAAAAGCCTGAAAAATTCACACGCGCATAACTCCTATTGGGTAGCAAAAATCCGAAATTCTACGTCCACGCCGTGCTACCTGGATAACGCTAACAGGATTAGGTTGGTGTAGTTGAGAGGGGCAGAGTAAATACTGCTTATACTCAATGATTCTGCACCATGGCGAGTCATTGGCGCCATAAAACCAGTGCAACTCAAGCGTCTGTTCTCCATGTTAGAGGCGGCTTGGAGCGGGCGTCTGTCTTGGATCAAGCGGCTCGCTATATAAATGTGTAGAAAGCGTCTGTTCTCCATGTTAGGGGCGGCTTACAGCGGGCGTCTGTCTTGGATCAAGCGGCTCGCTATACAAACGTGTAAAAAGGTTGTTTCTGGTGACCTTAAGATGCAGAACGAACCCATTCACGAAAATTTGGGTTGGGCGAAGGGCTAACACCCCATTTCCGTAAAAAAATTATTGTCATGAATTCTGTACACAGGCCTCGGAATATCTCGGATTCAATATTGGAACGACCTCGGAAACTGTACCCGGACTACGATTTAAAAATGGGAACCTGGAACGTGCTAAGCCTTAGAAGACCAGGATATCTCCTAAAACTAACACAACAAGTCGAGAGATATACACTGGATATAGTGGCGTTACAAGAACTAAGATGGCTAGGTAGTGGAATCCATGAAACAGCGAAAGGATACACTCTTTATTATTGCGGTCATCAAAACGGAGGAGAATTTGGAGTTGGCTTTCTTATACACCGTCGCGTGAATCAGCATGTTATCGACTTCTGCCCACTTAATATGCGGTTATGCACACTGAGAATCCGCACGCAAAAATTCAATGTAACGATCGTCAATGTTCATGCACCTACTGAAGATAAAGCAGATGATATTAAAGACCTCGGACTCGGAGAAGTCATCAATAACATCCCGCGGCACGATATAAAAATCGTGGTAGGTGACTTTAATGCTCAAATCGGTAGGATATTGGCCCTAACAGCTTGCATCATACCAGCAACAATAACGGTTTTCGCGCAGCCGAGCTGGCTATGATGTATGATCTAGTAATTTCCAGCACTTTCTTCCCTCACAAGAGAATTCACAAAGCAACGTGTAATTAAATCAAATGACGGAAGAACGGAAAATCAAATCGATCACGTCATGATCTCTAAAAGACACTCTACAAGTGTAACTGACGTTCGATCATACAGAGGTGCTGATATGGACACCGATCATATGCTTGTCATCTTTAAGTACAAGTGCAAATTATCATCTACATTTAATAGGCAAGAAAAAAAGACCGTGCGCTGGAATGTCGAAGCATTTAAACATCCGGAAACGCTGAATAGATATCAGGAAATAATAACACAAAACATAGAAGAGCATGACATCTCTTCTGAGATGCCATTAAACATACAAGAAGAATGGCAAACGCTTCAATCAACCATCATATCCACAGCACAAACTACAATCGGAAAACGACCACCAAGATCACACAACGAATGGTTTGACGACGAATGCCGCCAATCCGTTGAAAATAAACAAGCTGTATCGAAAACATCGACCAACATGCGGCCAACGGAAATTCAAAAGAGCGTTTTGCCAATGCACGGAATCTGACAAAAGATTTCCACCCAAGATCTACAGCCATCAAAAATGAAAACAATGAACTTACAACAAGTGAACGCGATGTGCTGGCAGTGTGGCGATCCCACTTTCAAGACCTATTGAATAGAACGAATGAAGTTCATCCTATTCGAGCAATTGCTCCGTCAAATGAGGAGATTTTTGTCCCTTACCCAGCAATAGAAGAAGTGGAAGCTGCCATTAAAAAACTGAAAAACGGCAAATCACCAGGTATCGATGGTATTCTCGCAGAACTTTTGAAAAATGGAGGAGCAGCTCTGGTCTCACGTATATATGATCTGATTCTTGCAATCTGGGACCAAGAAGAACTACCTGCTGAATGGAAAACAGCTCTCATTGTTCCGCTGCATAAGAAAGGTGACTGTCTAAAGTGTGCGAATTATCGTGGCATCGCACTGTTGAACACTGCATATAAACACTAGCTAATGTCGCACTTGCTCGACTCATCCCGTTCGCCGAATCTATCATCGGTGACTATCAGTGTGGTTTTCGTCCCAACCGTTCAACCACAGATCAATGTTTTACCTTAAGGATGATTCTAGAAAAATGTTGGGAGTACAACATCAGCATTCACCAGTTCTACGTTGATTTCAAGCAAGCATATGATAGTATCATCCGCGAAAACCTTTGGTCCGCACTCATATGCCTTGGTATCCCAGAGAAACTTGTTTCTCTGTGCAAACTCACAACATCGGGATCAAATTGTAGAATAGTAATCGAAGGGTCAGTTTCTGATCCTTTCGATATAACATCAGGTGTTCGACAAGGTGATGCACTCGCGCCTGTACTGTTTAATTTGGCGCTGGAGTGCGCGATAAGAAAAAGCCGAATTGAGGCACAAAACTGCATATATAACAAACCTAGTAAAGTTCTTGGCTACGCAGATATTGTGCTTCTTGGACGTAGAACAAACGATATTAAGGATAGTCTCTCTCAGCTTGAAAGAAATGCTAAACGATTTGGATTATGCATTAACACCGGCAAAACCAAAGTGTTAACAACATCTAAGAACATACCTCCCGGAAATCTGGATACTGGCGACTATGAAGTGGAACGCGTGGAAAACTTCAAATACCTCGGGTCTGTAATAACATCGTCAAATGACATGCAGGCAGATATCAAAGCCCGTGTCTCTGCCGCATACAGAGTTTTCTACGCATACTCAAAACTTCTGCGATCAAAACATCTTTCGCGGTCGTGTAAACGCACACTTTACAAAGCATTAATTCGACCTGTGTTTACATTTGGAAGTGAAAGCTGGACACTGACTTCCTCCGATTGTAGAATTTTATCAACTTTCGAGAGGAAGGTCATACGAACAATTTATGGTCCATGTAAAGTTGCTGAAAATCAGTATAGAATCCGAATGAATCATGAAATCAGACAGCTTCTTGGAGGCTGTGATGTAATCGGATTCATTAAATCCAACCGGATTAGATGGTTTGGTCATGTAGAAAGGGCTCCATTGGATAGAATGATAAAAAAGCGTCCCAACAACAACCAGCTGGTGTTCGTCGAAGAGGAAGACCTAGACAACGCTAGCGTGATGACATCATCCAAGACCTTCGTGATATAGGATGTCGAAACTGGGGTCAACTGGTCATGGAACGAGATAATTGGAAGCTGATTGCACAGACGGCAAAATCCCTCCATGGGATGTAAACGCCAGAGAGAGAGAAATAACTCCTATTAAGAGTACTCAAAAAAATAATTCAGAAATCACTTTTTTCTTTCGTCAATACCAACAATATATCAAAATTTCAGATTTTTTAAAAATCAAAAATTTAAAAATCGACAAACAAATGTACGTTTTCAAAATAATAGCCCTTTATGATATTTAGATAATTTAGCATGTCCGTATGTGTGTGTGTAAGTAGTAGGGTTTCTCATTTCCCGTAGAAATTCAAATCCCGGGAAGCCGGGACAAAAAATATTAAATTCCCGGGATCCCGGGAAACCCCGGGAAACGCTAAAAAGCTAGATTTTTCTAATTGGGTGGTAGAAAAATGTGTAAAATTAAAACAGCACAAAAAATGCGCTATTGATTTTTAAATTTCCATTATTTTTAATTAGAAAAACTTCACAAAGATTTAAAAAAAGCGTCCACCTATACCTCAAGACGCATGTTGTTGTGGGACCTACGTCTTAAAAGGTATCTATGTGTTGTTGTGACACATTTTGTAATTCCTACTACACAACACTTCTTATTAAAAAAAAAAAAAAAAAAAAAAAAAATTAAATAAGAAAGAATACATAAAAACAAAACAAAAATAAATTCATAATACTAATTTTTAAACAATTTTTCAAAAAACTAGGTTGTCAATGGCATCTCTGAATTTTCGTGACGAAACGTCCATTGAACCATCCGTCCAAGAGAACCATTAAATATAAATTAAGAGAAATGAAGCGCAAGTTTTAGGTAGATTTCTCAGAAAAATCTACCTATTTTGAGAAACCCTAGTAAGTAGACAGCTGTCATCTGCGTAGTCTAGATCATTGAGCCATCTTGTTGTGTTCCATTGGATTCCATTTGGACTTGCATCATCGAGCTTTCTCATGATAGTAGTACTATTAGAAATAGTAGCGGGGATAGTACACAGCCTTGTCTCACTCCTCGGTGGTTGTAGTATTTATCACTTTGCTGTGTATTGTATTTTGATTCCAGCATCCTGATACATTTCTTTGATTAGATCAACTATTTTCTTCGGGACGCCCATTTCACAAAGTGTCTTCCATATCGCGCTTCTGTTGATTGAGTCGAAGGCGCGTTCAAAGTCCACGAAGAGGAGATACAGTGGTGAATTCCATTCGTTTGATTGCTCTATGATGATACGGATTGTGTTGATATGATCGGTACAGCTTCTTCTTGGTCTAAAGCCGGCTTGTTCATTTCTTAGTTTCATGTTAATTGATGGAGATATTCTTTCGAGAATGATCATCGCTAGTATTTTCATTGTTGTGTTGAGCAGAGATATACCTCTCCAATTTTTGCATTCTCTTATATCACCTTTCTTTGGAATTGTTATGGTTAAACCCTGTTTCCATTTGGTTGGTATTTTACCTTTGTTCCGTACATCAGCTAATAGTGGTGTTAGAGCTTCTGCTGTTGTGTTTACATCTGCTTTGAGTAATTCTGCTGATATATTATCGGTACCAGCAGATTTGTTATTCTTGAGTTTCTGTATGGAATCTCTAACTTCCCGTTCCGTTGATGGATAGTTTCGTTATAGTTGTCATCCGGAGACTGCATCTGCATCTTCATGTTGCTGGCAGTTGTCTTCGAAGTATTCTTTCCATCTACAGTAAAAGCCCGATTATCCGAAATTCAATTAACCGAATTTAAAATTTTTGAATTTTATTCTCTCTCACAAGAAAAATGTTTTTGTTTTGGCAATTAACAAGAAAAATTTTAAAATATTCTTATTATTTATTTTATTTACTAATTTTTATATTTGTATAAAATATTATTTGCAATCTATGTTAAGCATGCTACAGACCTACAATCAATTTGTCAATCTATTGAAAACGATTGATTGATTGACAAATTGATTGTAGGTCTGTAACATGCTTTATAAACAACTTGAAATACACATACAAAAATAAGTTTCTAGTATTTTATTTGAAAATATATTGACGAGAATCCTAATAAAATATTTATAAGGAGAATAACATGAAATCGTCCTAAAATTTCATTTACCATCAATTATCCGGAATTTTCGATTATCCGGCATGAGTCAATCCCCGAGCATTACGAATAATTGGGCTTTTGCTGTATTTAGCTTTTGTTCATGTGTTGTGAGGGTTTGACCAGATTAATCCTTTATTGGTGGAGTGTTTGTGTATTTGTTAGTGACCTTTCTCACGCATTTGTGTAGTGTGTGCATATTTCTATTAGCTACTGCTGTTTCTGCAGTCTTGAGAATGCTTTCTGTGTATCTTCTGCGATCATTCCTTGCCATATTTTTAACTTGTTTTGCTGGACTTTCATATTTGCTGCGGCTCTCGGTTGTGTTCTGGTGACACTATTGCAACTTGAGCTGACGACGCTCTTCAATTTTCTTCCAGGTATCATCGCTAATCCATGGTTTCCGCGATTTGTCTTGGTATCCAAGCACATCTGTAGCAGTTTTGACGTAAGCTTCTTTAACTTGTACCCATTTTTCATCAATGCTGGTGGTTTCGTTGTTTGGTAGATTGAGCTGGAGCGATTCTTTGAAGATGTTATTTGTATTTTTGTCGCTCAATCTATTGATGTTAAATTTCCTCTGACATGACTTGTGTTTTACAGCGACTGGTTTAATTTTGAATGTTTTAATTACCAGTTGATGGTCGCTGTGTATGTCTGCTCCTCGCTTTGCTCTGACGTCTTGTAGTGAGGATAGAAACTTCTTATTCACCAGTACGTGATCAATCTGATTCTTGGTTCTTCCATTTGGTGATGTCCAAGTGTATTTGTGTATGTTCTTGTGTGGGAACTTGCTGCCTCCTATGAATAGTTGATTTGTGATGCAACAATTGATGAGCCTGTCTCCATTATTGTTACGTGTTGATTCATTTGCCCATGACTGATTCCATTCCGGTGTTGTCGGTTCCAATTTTGGCATTGAAATCACCTTGTATTATTTTGATGTCATTTCGGTGTGCTAGCCAGTGTTGCTTGGAGCTGTTCGTAGAATTCATCTTTTGTCGCAACATCAGCTTCTTCGGTAGGTGCATAGCACTGTATGATCGTTGTATTTCTAATTTTCGATTGGAATCTTGCTGTTCTTATTCTGCTCCTGCTTGGTTTCCATTCGAGAAGTGCTTTCTTTGCGTTAGGTGTTGTTAATATTGCTACGCCTTGTTCATGTGTGTTGGATTTACCAGAGAACATCATGTAATTACCTTTACTTGTTGTTAGCTCTCCGCTGTTTATCCATCTTACTTCACTGAGTCCTAGTATCTTGATGTTATATTCTTCCATTACTTTCTCAACTTGTGCTAACCCCGATGTTTCTATCAGAGTTCTGACATTCCAGTTTCCTACTCGTGTCCGGGTACGGTAGCCAGGGATCGATATTTGATTATTCCGGTTCTGATTTGTTTTGTTTGTTCTAGTGAACGTTTCTCTAATCATTTGAATTTCGGATTCCCTTTCGGATTAACGGGTGATTGGGCCATCGAATCCTGGCCAGTTTTCAGGGCTGCTGGACTTAAGGTATATTGGCATACCGTGGGCGAGATATTCCTGCTTCAATGTGATTCAATCATATTTCCATATTTTTTTTTCTGATGAAGTTCCCAAGCGGTCACCCCTCTTCGGCAGCGACTTGTGGTGGTTTGCTATTAAGAACTCGATTCGGGGCGTTGTTGTTGTTGTTGTAGTGACAGTTTTGGTGCTAGTCCTCCGGCTCCATGCCCAGGTTCAGGAACTCTGCTACTGCCCTTGGGCGGTACCACAAATCTTCCTTCGTCAAGTTTGTTTCATTTTCAGGACAATTAAATAGGTGGTCTACATCGTGTGGCGTGCCCTCACATGCGGGACACTTGTCAATAATTTCAGGATCAATTCTACTCATGTAGTTATTTAGGATGCGTGACCAACCGGATCTAAGTTGAGCAAGGATGGATCTAGTGCTACGGGGCAATTGGACTTCTTCGGCAGCGACTTTTGGTGGCTTTCTATTTAGAACACGATTTGGAATATAGTTCTTTATTACGTTTTCGACCGTTTTGGTGTGGAGTGTTTTTAAGCCAGTTCTATATGTGGATTCGTCGATGATACCAGAAACCTGGCTCTCTCTGATATCTTGCAGAAAGCATCTCGCTGTCTTCCTTGTGTCTCTAGGTGGTTCTATTGTAGTTAAGATGTCATTGCAAGGATGTTGCTCTTTGTGACAGGCCAACAGATATTGTTTGGTTAGCATTTCATTATGTTCACGGACCGGCAATATGTTACTTTCCTCGTGTAGGTGATCACGGTGGGCCATCAGGTGACATCCGGTTGCGGTTCGCAAAGCAGCATTTTGTGTTGTTTGTAACTTATTCCAGTGAGTGTTGGCAACTTGAGGGTTCCATATGGGTGCAGCATAATTTATAATGGGTCTTCCTATTGCTTTGTACGTTGTTAAGATCGTGTTTTTATCTTTGCCCCATGAACTACCCGCTAGTGCTTTCAATGCGTTATTCCTGTTTTTCAGACTTGAGTTTATTAGTTGTGCATGAGCATTAAATTTAAGCAGTGGGTCGAATATTACACCCAGCAGTCTCGGATTTTTTACTCTAGGAATAAGTATGTTGTCTATGCAGATGCTTAGTGTTGAATTTACCTCCTTCGTCCATGTGGTGAAAAGTGTAGAGGTGGACTTTTCAGTGGAAAGTTTTAGTTTTCTGGTTTTAAACCAATCATTTAGAGTATTAAGGTAGGTATTCAGTGTATTTGTGAGTTGCTGCAGGTTATTTCCCGTTGCAAGCACTGTGCAGTCGTCTGCATATGATGTGATAGTTATTCCTTCTGGTGGAGTAGGCAAACTGCTTAGGTAGAGATTGAACAATGACGGTGAGAGAACTCCGCCTTGAGGAACTCCTTGTCTTAGCACCCTCATTTTGGACTTGCTGTTACGGAACTTAACATATGTTTGGCGACCTCTGAGGTAATTGCACAACCAGCGCTTCATTAAACCTGGCAAGTTAGTATTGAAGATATCATCCAATAGAGCAGCGTGCGATACTGTGTCGAATGCTTTTGACAGGCCAAGTGCGACTAAAATTGTTCTAGCACATGGTTGTTTTTGATTCAGACCATCACTGATCTGGTTTTGTATTCTGTGTAGCGCGGTGGTTGTACTGTGTGCTCGCCGATTCGGGGCGTAGTTCTTTATTGTGTCTTCAACGGTTTTTGTATGTATCTTTTTCAACCCCCTCCTGTACGTAGGCTCGTCGATGTTATTTATGTCTTCATTGTTTTTGACATCTTGTAGGATGCATTTCGCCGTCCTTCTTATGTCTCTAGGTGGTGTTGTCATGTCATTTCGACGAAAGGTGCTACTTCTCCATCTCGCCCACTCTTCTTTACTTACTTGAGTTTCATTGATCTCAAAAATCCCTAATAAATTTAAATTCCCCTAATGTAGTTCAATATTAATACATATAGGACTACAAATTAACCAAGTGTCAGCCATTGATTTCACATTGATTGAAAACAATCAATAATGACTATACAATCGTGACTTAGGATGTTAATTAGAATAGAAATGTTCCCCACCCATTCTATGAATTCACACAAAATATTGTCTAGAAATTTAATGCAAAAATCCCATATTCTCGACATATATTATTTATCTAGATGTAAAGTTTTCAAACGCACCATTTTTTGTTTTATTTATACACATAAAAAGAATATTTTTATTTTTTAAATTTATACATTATTCAAATTAATTGTGTGAATTCATAGAATGGGGAATAATTCTATTCTAATTAACATCCTAAGTCACGATTGTATAGTCATTATTGATTGTTTCCAATCAATGTGACAATGGCTGACACTTGATCAATTGGTAGTCCTATATGTATTTATATTAGACTACACTAAGGGAATTTAAATTTATTAGGGATTTTTGAGATCAATTAAACTCAAGTAAGTAAAGAAGTAATTGGAATTTTTTCAATTCAAAGGTATGGTTGTAAGTTTCTCAGAAAAAAAATCCACCACATTTTTCGTGTTTCGGATGAATTCGAACCTTCCTCCAGTGATTGCACATTGATTGGAAACAATCAATAATGACTATACAATCGTCGGAGTAGCACCTTTCGTCGAAATTTTTGTGATGGTCCTTGGTCGGAACTGGGTTCCGAGTACTTCTGGGGCGTAGACCCGTCCATCTTGAGAAGCAACACATTGGACCCAAAGAATTGAACTTCCTCACTACCATACTCAACACATCTGTAAATACGCTCCAGATACCAAATATCTGGAAAACGGCTAGAATAAGTCCCATTTTGAAACCTGGCAAGCCTGAAGAAAAGGGAGAATCCTATAGACCGATCTCTATCCTCTCATCGGTCGCAAAACTGATAGAAGCACTACTACTACCTCGTTTAACAGAATCTTGCAAATTGGCGTCACATCAGCATGGTTTTAGGAAAGCACACAGAACAACCACCGCGCTGCATAGAATACAAAACCAAATCAGCGATGGTCTAAACCAAAAACAACACTGTGCTAGAACAATTTTAGTTGCACTTGACCTGTCAAAAGCTTTCGACACAGTGTCACATGCTGCACTACTGAACGACATATTCAACTCTAATCTGCCAGGTCTAATAAAGCGCTGGTTGTGCAATTATCTAAGAGGCCGCCAAACATACGTTGAGTTCCGTAATTCTAGATCTAAGATGAGAGTGCTCAGACAAGGAGTTTCACAAGGTGGAGTTCTCTCGCCTTCATTATTCAACCTTTACTTAAGGAGTTTACCTGCACCACCGGAAGGAATAACTATCACGTCATCTGCAGACGACTGCACGGTGCTTGCAACAGGAAACAACCTGGAACAACTCACCAATGTCCTAAACACCTACCTCAACACCTTGAATGAATGGTTTAAAACCAAAAAATTGAAATTGTCCACTGAAAAGACCACTTCCACACTTTTCACCATATGGACGAAGGAGGTAAATACAACACTCAATATCTGCATTGACAACATACTAATTCCTACTGTGAAAAATCCAAAACTGCTGGGGGATTCGATCCACTACTTCAATTCAACGCTCATGCTCAACAAGTAAATACAAAACTTAAAAAACAGGAATAACGCACTGAAAGCTCTAGCGGGCAGTTCGTGGGGTAAAGATAAAAGCACAATAATAACGGCATATAAAGCAATAGGAAGGCCTTTCATAAATTACGCTGCTCCCATATGGACACCCCAAGTCGCTGACACCCACTGGAATAAGTTACAGATAACACAGAACGCAGCCTTGCGTACAGCAACCGGATGTCACCTGATGGCGAAGAATGTAACATATTGTCGGTCCGTGAACACAACGAAATGCTTACCAAACAATATCTTTGGTCCTGTCATAGAGAGCAACATCCCTGCAATGACACCTTATCCATGACAACACCACCTAGAGACATAAGAAGGACGGAGAAATGCTTCCTACAAGATGTCAAAAACAATGAAGACATAAATAACATCGACGAGCCTACGTACAGGAGGGGGTTGAAAAAGATACATACAAAAACCGTTGAAGACACAATAAAGAACTACGCCCCGAATCGAGTTCTTAATAGCAAATCACCACAAGTCGCTGCTGAAGAGGTAAAACTGCCACGCAGCACCAGAACCATCCTAGCGCAGTTAAGATCCGGTTGGTCACGCATCTTAAATAACTACATGAGTAGAATTGACCATGAAATTGTTGACAAGTGTCCCATATGTGAGTGAGGGCACCCAACATGATGCTAACCACCTTTTCAATTGTCCAGAGAAACCAACCGACCTGACGAAGGAAGATCTGTGGTACCGCCCAAGGGCAGTAGCAGAGTTCCTGAACCTGGACTTGGAGCCGGAAGAATAGCACCTTCACGCGTCGCTAGAACAACAACAACTATACAATCGTGACTTAGGATGTTAATTAAAATAGAAATGTTTCCCAACCGCTAGGGTTACCTAGAAGGTACGGGAAACTTTTTGAGGTAAAATAAAAATATGTAATTTGTTAATGTTTTATTTATATGTCGAGATATAAACAAAACAGCTTATGCATACACAATAACCCGTTTACTATATAATAACTATGTAAGTTTTACAACTCGTTAAAAATATGTTGTAAAAACTCATTATATACTTTAACGAATGCATGTAATTTATTTTTTTATAAAAAGTGTTGTGTTATAGGAATTAGATTCCTTTTAAGACCTAAGTCCCACAACAACATGCGCTCTGAGTTGATAAAAAACAACGAGATCAACAACCGTGCGACGAAGTTGTAATGAATCAAGGTTTGATGTTAAATTTCGATCACCTATAATTCGTATAGCACGCTTTTAAAGAGTCCAAAATAGCTAGGTAGGATCGAAACTGATGTAGCGTCCAAGAACTTGGCAGCAAAACATACACTATACAGGGACGAAATACGAATATAGGATTTATAAATGTGCCGTTCACTGCACAAAGTGACTAACTCCACTTTTTGAAAAATTTTAAATTTAAATGTCAAAGTTATGTTTATAGTAACATTCCTGAATGATAAATATTAACACTACTAAACATCGAAATTTTTTTGACCTTTGAAAAAAATTCAATATCTCAACATTTTGTTTTATGGAGTTAATCATTTTGTGCAGTGAACGGCTCAAATGTGGAGTAATTGATACGGAGTGAAGTATTTTAATAATACCGAAACAATTTCAATACAATCTTGTTTTTTTACATTTACACAAACTATTTAAAAAATAAAAAACATTGTATAACATAAATCGTATGAAGATAGACCAGGGCCAATCCGTTAGAGGAAAAAAAAATTCTTAGCAGAATACAAATGGTCGGAAAATGTAGCTAAGGGTCTAAGTAATTAAGGAAAAATCGACCGAACTGTGTAAAAGTCCCGGAAAGGGGTGAGGGGTCGTAGTATATACGTTTTTAGGGGTTTGTATAAGTTTTTTGCGATTTGCGACTAAACTATGCATCCTTTCGAAAAAAGTTATATGTAAAAGTTGTAGATAATAAAAAAATCTAAATCTTTTTTACCGGACATTATTGACCATAACCACAAAATTATCGAGAAAAATGCAAAAAACCGTTTTTTTTGTTTTTAATTTATAACTATCGCAAAAGTTGTTATATTTTCATGAAAATCGGTGAAAATGTTCTTTTTTGTGTTTCAAACAGTCCCAAATTTTTTCAAAGCGAAATATTTAATTGTCGATGTTTTATGAAGAAAATTAAAAAAAAAGACTCAATTTTCAATCGAAAAATTTGGTTAGGAAATTTTCGATTTTTGAACTTTACCAGTGCTCATTATTTTTGTTGATATCCCAACTTTAATATAGAATTAAAATATAATATTGTTTACGTACAAAAATTTCGTTAAAAAAGCGAAAAACCGAAAAAACTACTTTCAAATCATGAATTTATTTTTCTTTGTTGTAAATAAACGTTTGCATTCATAAAAAGCGTTAATTCACATACGATACTATGTTATACAAGTAATTTACATACACTTAACTAATCTTGGCTTTCAAAGTCCCGAAACCATCGTTTAAACTGCAATTAAATAGGTAAAAACTCAAAAAACACAAAGGCTGTGTGTGACTGAGAAATTTTTTTTATTATTTCTTGGGATTCGTAAGTATCTACAAATTATCATGTCAAAGTGTTTTGATGACAAAATACAAAAATTAATAGTAAAATAATTTCATTGAAATCATTTTTTCTTCCTGGGCTTCATCGCGAGAATCGAATTCTTCATCGCCAGAATCGATCAACCTTTCGATTTCTTCATGTTTATTTTCTACATCTTCAATTCCTTGGAGCTATACTAAATTACTTAATTAGTATTCGTATACTAAAATTTTAATTTTTGTTTTCGGAGTGCGGTAAAATCACTATATAACAATTTGTTTGCAGTTGCAAATTCAATCTCTCTGAAGATGAATTAATTTTCGAAACATGTAAGAGAAAATAGTAAATAAAAAAGAAAAATATTATAAATTATAAATAGTGTTTTTTTTTAAACCGTAAAATCAATAGTGGGAACTTTGCCTCTAAAAGAAAAACAACAAATTGTTATTCGTATACTGCTAAGAATTTTTCGTCTATTTCGATATTTATAACGGTTTGGCCCTGGTCTAAGATTTCATAATGTAAATAGACTATTACCAGAATTTGTCGAGAAACACACAATAAATTGAAACTAGTCAAGAAACGAACATTATATTAAAAGACCATAATTGGAAATAAAACTAGTTAAAAGTTCGCAAATTTGAGAGAAACAGAAAACATGAAAACTGTAAACAAACAAATTAAATTTATTTATTTCAAAGTTCTCAATAATTAATTTAGTCTGAGTTGATATCTGGTCTCTGGCGTCGTTGCCGTAGCGAATGAATACACGCTAGCATACGAATCATAAAGGCAGCAGGAACAGTTATTGTATCTTTTGTTTCTTCTAACATCACAGCATTTCGTTCCATTAACTGAAAGTAAAAGTTAGTTGCTAAACATATTTTCGAGGTAAAACTTGGAAATAACTTTGTTATTCCAAATAGTTTTAGTCGTCAATACGTACATCACGGGCCCTATCTTCATCATATTTATTAGATTCACTATCTTTTGGTCCCCATATTTTAACATCGTAATCAATTCCAGATGTAGCTAAATATGGTAAGGTTGGATGAGGCTGTAAACAATTGACAACATGTTGATCAGCTTCAATCAACATGCATAATTTGCCAGTTTTACGTTCCCAAGTGAATATGTGTCCACAATCTGAGCCTGACATTATGTAATCATTTCCCCAAAATGTAGCCTCTTTTATCATCGTTCTGAAAGTAACAAAAAATTAGTATTTTCAAATAATTGCTTTTGAGATATTTGCACCTTGCATTACGATGACCGGTGAATTTCATTTTAACATAGTCAAAGTTAATATTGATAGGGATGTCATTTAACTCTTTTAAATGATCTTCTTCATCGACATCGTCATCATCTTTTGTATTATCATTATTTTCATCTTCGTCTTTTGGTTCAGTTGGTGTTTTTTTTTTAGTTGGACTACTTTGTCGACTATTTCTATTTATATCACTTAACGCCGCAATCGCACTTGATGATGGGCCAGGTTGAGGCTCTGTATTCTCATCAGTAGAACGACTTCTTTGTACTCTAGTTGGTTCAATACTATCCTGCACCGATTCTAAATTATCAGCCATTACAACATTTTCAAAACTAAACTCATTTGAATGAGAATTCAAACCAATCCTTGTTCGAGGATCTGCTATCATGCGGGATAATACTTCTGTCATACGATGCATAATCGTTGCTTGTAGCTGAGGTCTTGCTTGTCCACTTGATGGACGATTTGCCATTTCTCTTTCAGGTCTGGCATCTGGACCCGTATCAGACCAATCTCCACGTAATCTCAAACGACGAACAGGTGGTGGAGAGTCAACACTTTTAGATTTAGATTTTTTTGTTTTATCATTCCATTGTTTTTTGTCAATTCCTTTTTTAGTTACATCAAACAAGTATAAATGATCGGATGAATAACTAACAAGAATTTCAGTTTCATCAGGACTGTAATTTAGTGATGTAACTCTAAATGGTCGTTTTTCAATTGATGGGATTGTGAAAGCTTTAACAGGTATTGTATGCTTATCAGAAGGTGTTCCAGGTACACAAAAATCAATTAAAGATAAAAAACGACGGTCATATATTCGTATTTGACTATCGGAACTTCCAACAGCAACATAGTTGTGCGATATTGGAGATAACGACATCGAGGTTATAGCGGTTGGACTTAATATTAAAATATTATCTTTGCAACATGTTTTACGACATCTGAAATACATTTGAAAAAGTTAAGAAAAAATTTGGATGGATGAAATTCAAAAAATACCTCACTGTCTTACGTAAATCAAATAATCTAACAGTACCATCCTCCCCACAGCTCATAAATGTTGCTGGTTCTGTAGGGACAGTTAATACTTCATATGTTGTACTTTGACTATGACAACTAAAGTAATTTAAATTAGCATCATTAAATTCATTATTATTTGATAATTTATTGGGATGATTGGTTAATTCTGTATATAAAACAATACCATCACCAGAACATGATATTATTCCACGATCACCTTTGATTAATAATTCAATTTAGAATATAGTTCAGAAATAAAAATGTATTTTAATCACAGAAAAGTAATTGTTTCTAAATAAGAGAATACCTGAATGTGGTAGAAATTTTGCGCTAAATATATTTGCACGATGTCCTGTTTTATATTGCGCTAATACTTTTGAATTATACGGATTTGTGATAACAATTGTTTGGTCATCCGAACCAGATAATATGTACTGCCCATTTTCATTCCATGCTATTGTGTTAACGCATCCTTTATGAACCTTTAGAGAAGTTAAAAGCTCTAGATTTTGCAAATACTGTTTACTATCTGAAACATGAAAATATTGTCATTAAAATTTTATTGTTTAAAACTATGCTTTTAAAACCACCAACAGGTGAGCGAACAAAAGTTGCTGACGAAATCATAACTCATAAACCTTAAGGGACTTAAAAAATCATAATTTTATTATGATCCAATTACTTCGGTTTGACAAATTATTACGGTTTGAAAAAGAGCCAAAAGTGAAATTCTTACCCCCAATTTTTTGGCATTTCTCGACGTTTTAGGACCTACTGATTCTAAAAAAACAAAAAAAATGTATGTCTGTCTGCCGTTCGGCCGGCTGTTACAACCATCTTTACAAAGAAACCCGCTGAAGCAATTTCAAAAATGTTTCTAAAAATAGGTATACTCTACATAAATAGGTATACTTTACCTAAAAATAGGTAAGAGGCGAAAGGACGATGTTTTCGATAACTACCGGAAGTGTGTCAAAAAATCATCAAGTGTGTCAAAACAAGAAAATTTGCATATTTTATGCTTAAAAACGTTCATTTTAAGCGATAATAAGAAGTAACATTGAATGTGGAGAAATCTTGATGGTTGGCATTGGTATGTGAGATCAAGAACTTGATTATTGCATTATAAGTTTGTCAAAAAAATATTGTCAAGTGTGTCAAAAGAATGATTTTTCTTTATTTTTTGAAAAAAATAAAATTAATTATTTGTATGACATGAAATGTAATTGAACATGAAATTGGACATGGAATATGGTTGTTTCCAGTTTTAACTCCTCCCAACTTATGGGAACAGTTAGAAAATATCAAGTTGTTGCAGATTAAATGTTGTTTTTTAACAAAAAATCTAATTATTAGGGAAATGTTTCTTGAGTAATTTTTTGTATGATTAGACCTTTAAATAAAGGAACAGTTGGAAAATAAGTTTCAATTTTTGATTTTGTAATAATCTTTGGAATATTTTTAAGAATTTTGAAAAGTTTAAATTTTTGATTTTATTATAATTTTTGGAATTTTGAAAAAAGTTTGTATATTTGTTATAATTTTTGCATTATTTTTAGAAATTTGAAAATGTTTCAATTTTAAATTTTGTAATAATTTTTTCTTGACTTTTACAAGAATATTTTGTTTAATAATCATATACATCGCAGCCCAAAACTAAAAACAATGTCCTCATGAAAGCCTTTTGCCGATAACTATATAAAAATCCTTAACATAGACCGAAGTCTTGATATCTCAGAGCTTGGAGATTTCAGCCCCTGTATATTTTTCTACTTAAAGTAATAAATGTGAGCTGAAAACATTTTAAAATTGATTGATGAATCGTTGTTACCACATTAAAAAAAAATCTTTGCATCTTTTAGGTAGATTTCATATAAAAATCTACCTATTGCAATGGGCTTCATCTCGGAATTTCGGAAAAATTTTTGTGCCAAACGACTATATATGATAAGCGGAGACAAAAAAACAAAAAAAAAAAAAATTTATATATATATATATATATATATATATATATATATATATATATATATATATATATATATATATATATATATATATATATATATATATATATATATATATATATATATATATATATAAACGATATGAGATATAACGAAAACGACCGGCACTCTCACGGTCGCATTTGTTGAGGTAGATCAAAAAAATTTTCTGTACTTGTGTGTTTTAATAATATCTTGGACAAGTTCGTGAATCAGCAAAATCCGACACGTGGTTAAGAAACTAGAGGCTTTTTTCTGAAAAAAATTGATTTTTTTAAACCGTTATAACGGCCGTTTGGATACTAATATTTCAAAAAAATTTAACAAATTTAGAATCTTTGGAATCTTTTTTATCAATTTGTTTTAAAGCTAGACCTCTGCAGTTAGAGGTTCCTGAGTGAGCGGCTCCAACAAAAAACTTTGCAAAAAAAAATTTTTTTTTGAAACAACCGGCACTCTCACGGTCGCATTTATAAGGCCAGATCAAAAACCCTTTTCTAAAAATGTGCGTTTTGTTAATATCTTGGACAAGTTCGTAAATCAAATGAAATCAATAATTTAAATTAATAAATTATTGTTAAATTGAATCACCAAACAATCTTTTTACTAAGTATATTTATTTATGACGCGTTTCGAATATTAAATATTCATCATCGGTACAAAAAATATGACTAAATCTAAATAAAAACAAATATTCATTCTTTAAATTTTGATTGAAAAAATGGCATACTAACATTTTATGAATTAAATAGTTTAAAATAATTTTCATACGTATAAAATTTACTTGTTTTTTAAAAAATATGACATACTGATCAAAATACTATGAATAAAATATAAAAGAATTGAATTTTTAGAATGAAAATTTACAAAATCGAATTATACAAAATATTTGAATTAAATAATAATTGGTCGTTTAAAATTAAATTTGGAGATTTTTTGAATGCCTTATAAATTTCAAACTCTTCAAGAGAATCCATTAAAAATCCTTTACTACATAGATGCAATGGTTCTAAATTTTGTTCAAAACTGGTGTAGTTATGGTTATTATCATTTAGATGATTTGCGAAAATGGACTTTAAATTTTGTTTATTTTTGTTCATTGGAATATGTTCTTTAAATCTCTCAATGAAACTTCTTCCTGTTTTTCCAATATAAAATTTTCCACAAGTATCACACTTGATCTTATAAATTCCAGAACATGATCTTAAATTGAATTTAGATTTTGGTTTTAAGATTTTGTATAAATTATTTTTTGTTCTAAAAGATATCGAGTAATTATGTTTTTTGAAATGATTTCTTAAAATGTTAGGTAATAAGTTAGTATATTCCATTGAAATATATTTGATGTTGTTATTATTATTATTTGAATTTTTTAACTTATTTAAACATTTAGATAATAACTTATCAATAAATTTTGAATCATAACCATTATCTGAAGCGATAAATTTTATTGTATTCAATTCATCTTGAAAATTTGAAATATTTAGTGGTATATTTAGAAGGCGATAAATGAGTGAATTGTATGCTGCTGCTTTTTGTGAATTTGGATGATGTGACGAATTATTTATTGTTATACTGGTAGTAGTTGGTTTTCGAAAAATTTTATATTCAAATTGATTATTAATTTTTGAAATAGTTATATCTAAAAAATTTATTGAATTATTTTCTTCAATTTCAAGGGTAAATTTTATATTTGGGTGAATACTATTCATGTAATTATTAAAATTTTGTATTTGTCGACATGTTCCATTAAACAAAATGAAGGTATCATCCACATATCTTGAATAAGATATTAATAAATTTTGTTGAATATTTAAATTTGAAAATATGAATTTGTTCTCAAAACTATTTAAGAAAATTTCAGCAAGTAATCCACTTAAAGGAGAACCCATTGCAAGACCCTTATTTTGAATGAAAAACTTATCATCAAAGGTAAAATAATTTTGTTTCAAAATAATTCGAATTAAGTTGATTAGATCTTTAATTTTTAAAATATCTAAAGTGCCAGTGTTGATTAAGTTTTCTTCTAAAATATTTACAGTTTCATTAATAGGTATATTAGTATACATATTTGTTATGTCTAACGAAAACATCTTGTATTGAGATAATAATTTTTTTTCGTAAATCAGCCCAATCCAACTCATGGTTAAGAAACTAGAGGCTTTATACTAGAAAAAAACTCTGTTTTTTAGATCCGTTATAACGGCCGTTTGGATTCTAATATTTTTAAAAACTTCATAAATTTAGAATCTTTGAAACCTTTCTAATTAGTTTTTTTCAAAAAAAAGACCTCTGCAGTTGGAGGTTTTTGACTGAGCGGCTCCAACAAAAAAGCTTGTAAAACACAAAATGCGTTTGAATCAACCGGCGCTCTCACGGTTGCATTTGTAGAGCCAGATAAAAAAACCTTTCTTAGAAATGTGTGTTTTATTAATATCTTGGAGGAGTTCGTAAATCAGAAAAATCTGACACATGGTTAAGGAACTATAGGCTTTATACTAGAAAAAAAAGTGGTTTTTTTAATCCGTTATAACGGCCGTTTGGATACTAATATTTTTAAAAGCTTCATAAATTTAGAATCTGTGGAAACATTTTAATCCGTTTTTTATAAATATAAACCTCTGCAGTAAGAGGTTTTTGACTTGTTGGCTTCAACAAAAAAGTTTGCAACAATCCCCAACTACAATTTCCAAAAACCTTATAACAGTCAATGTCAACCTTATAACAGTCAAAAAATAAAAGATTTGAATAGAAAAAATTAATTTTTTAAGAAATAAACTAATTTTTCTTAGAAATAAACTATTTTGATATTTTGCAGTAATTGCACGACATATGATATAGAGTAGGTTTGTGTCATAAATTGTCACACACATGTTCTGTGGTAGATTTGATATTTGTTTGTTGCAAAATTGGATAGATATAATTTTGCTTGTAGGTAGCTAATTTTCTTTTTAAAATTTGTTCGATATCTGTTTGAAATTAGTTTGTTTTGTTTAAACTAATCTGATACATCAGATTCTACTGGCACACAAAACTGTCTGATCTCGAAATCTACCTATTTCTAGCGGATATACGTGCCGCTTGGACTTTTTTGTTAGTCTAACTATCATATTATTGCAATCCAGTACCCACCCACCACAAAAATAAACGAGCTGTGGTGCTGTGTCCTTTCCTAAAGCTAGGTAAACGAGCGACTAGCATACGATTGTCGTTTGTTTACTTATGTTGGTGGAACTTGAAAAATGTTACAACGTTGCCTGAGCCTGATATGTGCTGCGAATGAGATGGCCAGTGAGGTATTACTAGCCAAGTTGATATCTTAGGAGTGCTGGCGGCTGCACCCTACTTAATCGTCATTGAATATTCCTTGATGAAGACACCGGTTTCTTTTAATATACATACTATACCAAACATGCAGTTAATTAACTAACAACCAAGTCTGAAAACATATTCTTAACAATGGGAACAAGCGTCGGAAACAAGCTTCGCAGAATGAGTTTAAGTATCTGAGCACAACTATAACACCTTTAACGAATTTGTTCCAAATGGTAATAAACGATCTATGTGTATTGTTACAAATATAAAAGGCTCTTTCTCGATACTTTGTAGTGGTCTGTTTATCCTTGATACTTTGAGAATACATACAATACACGTCACACATGCTTCAATATGGACCTGAAATTTTTCCCTCATATGTGGCAAATAATAATTTCGGTTTAATTCAATTAATCGCATCTGGCATGCCAACTTGTTCAACAAGCTTGCGGTTTATGTACGGTTTTCACCCGCAGTTGTGAGGTTGATTCAAAATTTTCTGTCTAGCCGATAAATTTCGGTATCTATAGATGGCTTTCCTTCTGAGTCTAAATTAATTAACGCTGGTGTACTCCAAGGTTTATAGTGTATTCTTTTCGACTGTACTGAACAAGTTCCAACACCGAATTATCGAAATTTGTATTCTTTAGTCTTCTGGGTTGCACCAGCACAGAATTATGATTTCGATCGTATTCTTTTGGAAACAGAATTGTTATTTTGCCCACACCGAGTACAAAAAATTAGCATCGTAGAAATTGGTGGTGTAGAAGTTGTACTGCAATTTTTGTTGTGATTTTTGTTTGTTTATCGTATTTGGGCTGATTTTTTTTTGTATAACAGGTATTAATATTATGAAAATATTATTTTGTGAGTAAAAAAAATCAACCAATCACAATCAATGTGGGTTAATATTTGTTATGAAAAAATAGAACAGAATCCAAGTGTTCTTTTTAACTTGTAATTGTACTGATTTTTTTTTTGTTTTGTTCGGATACGATTTCAAAATTCTGGATTTTTTGTCCCTACTCGGTACAGTCCAAAAGAATACACTATTAGTTTTATCCCCCAATGTATTTTTAATTTATATCAACGAATTGTTGAAAATCACCAGTAATCTGATAAATAGTTTTGCAGATCATCTGCACACTGCAGAAGTAATTCGTCCCTCATCTTCAAAGGGTAAAATGCACGAACGAATAAATCCCGCCAGAGAGATGCTGCCATAAATGTAAACGAGGACCTAGAAAAAGTCACCGATAAGTGTGACAAAAATTTGGTCAATTTTAATTCCACCTAAATACAGCTGTTGATTGTTTCCCGTTCAAAGACCGAGTTCCTCAACGATATTTCAATTAGTATTGGTGATGAACAAATAGACGAATGTGAAAGCATTCGTATATTGGGAGTCACAATTTCCAATGACTTACTCTGAAACGATCATATAATGGCGATTTTAAACACATAAAGAAGTGCGATTACACAACTTTGAAGCTCGGACCATAAATGACTGTTCCATTCAGAGGGAATTATGTCTAGGTATCACCTAGTACATGCAGATTTAACAAAATTAAGACTTTCATGGCGGTAAACTGGGGCTTGAGTTTTAAAAAGTATAAGCGGTAGGTATATCCACTAAAAATAGGTAGATTTCGGTATAAGAGTTTTGTGTACAAGTAGAACTAGATGTATCAGATTAGTTTTAATAAAAAAAATAATTACAAACAGAATTATCAAACGGACTTTTAAAAATAAAATTATTTATGAGCAAACCCACAACTTTGCAATTTTGGAACGTTTTTTTAATTGACTTAAAATCAACCAACTATAAGAAATATCATATTAAAAAAAATATTAATGTTAGTTCCTTTTTAATTTAGGAAAAAAATTATTTTTTATGTGTTTATTTGCAACAGCTTTTTTTAAAATAAAAAGTATTGTGTTATAGGGTTTACAATATGTGTCACAACAAAACATAAATACCTTTTAAGACGTAGGTCCCACAACAACTTACGCTCTGAGGTGTTGATGAACGCTTTTTTTAAACCTCTGCGGATTGAAACCATCTGAGACTATGGATTCCGGCAAACTATTCCATTTGTATGTAGTTCGGACAAAGAAGTCTTTCTGCGATCCAGTATGGCAGCGCGGAATCGCGACCGTTTGACTGGTTGCGATAGCCGATTGAAACGGGGGTAAGAATAAGTTTGACGCATGATGCTGCTGATCTCATCTGAGCAATGTTGATGACGATATTTGTAAAAAAACAACGAGGTCAGCAACAGTACGACCATTTTGTTGGGAAAGTTCAAGTTCAAGATCAAGTTTTGATGTCTAATCTTGATCACCCACAATTCGTTTAGCCCGCTTTTGAACAGAGTCCAAGACGGCCAAGATGGAAACAGAAGCAGCACCCCAAACTTGATAACAGTACTCCATACAGGGATGAATATAGGACTTATAAACATGGAGTGGAAATATAATTAACACTGTTTGCCGTTGGCACTTGGCGTAAGTTTTCAAATAAGATTATGTCAATCTCTTGTTACTTTACGCAAATAACTTATTTAATAAGTTTAATAAAAAATTAAAGAAAACAAAGTTTTTTATAATTTTACTGTTACTCTATATATATTTCAGCTTGTTAGGCCATCTTCTGGAGTAATGGGGAAGGAGATGGCCTAACAAGCTTAAATATATATAGATTAGAGTAATAGTAACAATATAAAAAACTTTGTTTTCTTTAATTTTTTATTAAACTTATTAAATAAGTTATTTGCGTAAAGTAACAAGAGATTGACATTATGTTATGGAGTGGAAATTTTTTTGCATCTATTTAGGAGGCCGAGTTTTCTAGACGTGCTTTTTGCCGTCGCCATTACATGATCGTTGGAGAGTAGGTCACTTGAAACTGTGACACCCAATAAACGAATGTTTTTACATTCAGATATTGCTTCATCGCACATACTGAATAAAATATCTTTGGGGAACTCGGTCTTTGATCTGGAAACAATCAACAGCTGTGTTTTGGTAGAGTTGAAATTGAACAGGTTTTGGTCACCCCAATCGGCGACTTTTTGTAGGTCTTTATTCACGTTTATGGCAGCGTGTCTCCGAGCGGGATTAATTCGTTCGTGCATTTTACCTTTTGAAGGAAGGGGCTCGAACGAGTTGTGCAGAGTACTGTCATCTGCAAAACTATTTATTGGGTTGCTGGTGATTTTCAGCAATTCGTTGATATAAATCAAAAATAGGGTTGGGGACAATACTGAGCCTTGAGGTACACTAGCGTCTAGCGATAATTAGTTTAAACTCAGACGAAAATCCGTCTAAGGAGACCGAAATGTATCGGTTGGATAGAAATTTTTGAATCAGCTTCACAACATTGGGATGACAACCATACGCAACGAGATTGACAAGTTGGCATGCCATACTCGATCGAATGCCTTGGAGATGTCTAAAGCGATAACGTATGTTTCACCACCTTTATCAAGTATGATGTTCCAATAATGCGCTACATAGTTTCATAGATCGGTAGTTGATCTTTTTGTTTCGAAAACCGTATTGGCTGTCGGCTATTAAATGATTTACTTCCAGAAATTTTGAAATATGTTTTTTTTTAATTCTAAGTTAGGCATGTTTAGTGTTAATTATAATAAATTATTAATTAACGTCTCTGAATATACGAAGATACCATGCCAACTAGGGATTGGGATTAAGTTTGGATAAATTAAGTTTCTTTTAGAAATTTATGGACGCTTTAACTTTAAAATTTTAAGGATTAAAGCTATCAGGAAAAACCCATGAAGGTAAGGCGTTCCAGAGATGAGAGACTCTGTTGAAAAAATCACGCTGAAAGGCAACAATTCTGCACCTTTTTATATGAACCGTAAAAGGATGGATTATAACATTTGCTCTGGTGTTACGCAATGGGATTGCTAGTTCAGGTAAAATTGATTTAATCTCTTCAGAAGTTCGTTCATCCATTATGTATTTGTAGAAAATTGTCAGATCAGCCACATTTCGTCTGTGCTGTAAAGAATCAAGCTGATTAGTAAGAGTTGAGTTGCCAATCAGTTTAACAGCTGTGCGCTGAACAGAATCAAGGCACTTCAAACTACTATAATAAGCTCCACCACATATGTGAGAACAGTACTCCATGCAGGGACGTATAAATGATTTGTAAATTAAAAGAAGCTGTTCGCTATTAAAAAACTTACATCATCCCAAAAAGTCCAATTGATTGAACAGCGTTCTTAGCTAGGTTAAAGATATGAGAATTCCATTTCAAATTATTTTCAACTTCTACTCCTAAAAGTCTAACATATTCTTTATCAACAAGATCTTTAGAGTCGAACTTTAATGGAAATGGATTAGGTGTGGATAATCTAGAAAAATAACAAGCCTGTGTGTTGCTCGTATATAATTCAACACTATTAGCGAGCCCCCAATCCAAAATAGTTTTAAGGTCATGGTTTAAAGAATCTATCAAATTTGATCTACAGTTGTTAAGCGCTAACGGTGAATATAATTTAGGGCTTTCATGAGACGTATGAAGAGTACTATCATCAGCAAAACTATGGATAGGACTAATTGTTGAATCCAACAAATCATTAATATAAATAAGAAAGAGAGTTGGTGACAAAGCAGTACTCTGAGGAACTCCTGCATTAGTTGAAAAAACATCCGATGAAACACCATCAACATTGACTCGAAATTTCCGCTCGGAAATAAAGCTTTGTATCCAAGATATAAGTTGCTCATCCAAACCATTACATCTTAATTTGCAAATAAGATTGTTGTGCCCTTTATCAAATGCTTTGGAAATATCAAGAGCAATACCGAAAGTCTCACTATGATTTTCAAGCGATTTGTTCCACACATGAGTGACAAAGGAAAGTAAATCTCCCGTCGCGCTCTTCCTTTTCGAAACTTCTTGAAACCGTATTGTCTTTCATTAAGTAGTTTGGAAGACTCTAAGAAGCTCATTAACTTAAAATTAATGTATTTCTCAAAAATTTTAGAAACAACCGATAAAATTGAAATGGGTCTGTAATTTGTTGGATCAGTTTTACTACCCTTTTTTGGAAGTGGTTTTACGCTTGCAACTTTCCATACTTCAGGAAAAACTCCTTTCTTACATGACAGATTAAAAATTTATTTGTATTAATATAATGCTTTTATTTTTTTTTATTTATTTTATATGTTTTCATTTAGATCATAGATCTATTATTTGTTTACAAACATTATAATATTCCAAAATAAAATTTAAAGAAAAAATTTTTTATAATTTTTTTTTCCTTTAAGAAATTCAAAAAATTAAATATCTTAAAAAATCAAAACAACCAAAAACTAAAACAAAATAAAGAAAGATAAAAATAAAATAACATAGCAAAAAATAAAATAATCTATGACAAAAAATTTTCTTTGCAGTATATTTTGACTCCTTTCTTAAATTTAGCTAATGCTTGCTCCCCCTTTAGATCATTAGGTAGATCATTAAACATTTTTAATCCCTTATGCATGAGCATGTTTTTTGATTTATCACTTCTCATAAATTTCAAACTAAAATCTAATTTATTTCTTAAATCATAATTGTGGACTTCATTCACATATTTTAGTTTATCTCTCAAATAATTAGGTAATAAACCGTTTTTGATTTTAAACACTAAAATCAACACATTCATATTAATTATCTGCTCCACATTAAGCCAATTTATAAATTTCTATTCGTACGTCTTTTAGCCTTCAATATGGCACGCATTGCTTTATTTTGTAATTTTTGAAGTCTACTTAGATTTTGTTTATTACATAAAAATAAAATGAATGAGCAATATTCGAAGTATGGTTTTATCAATACATTATAAATATGCACAGCCGTTTTTTTAGAAATATTCTTGCAAATTTTTCTCAAAAAATATACCTTTTTTGCAATTTTTTTACAAACGTAGTTCAAATTTTCATCAAAATCTAGCTTATTGTCTATTATAACCCCCAGGTATTTAATTTTATTTACAATCTCGATTTTATCATTATTAATGAAAATGTTATCATTAAATTGCCCATTTACACACATACATTTAGTTTTATCTGTATTGAGTTTCAACTTGTTCATTTTAAACCACAGATCCAGTTTCTTCAAGTCCCCACTAATTTTACTGGTGCGTTCCTCGACAGAGTCCCCGATTACATAGAGCAAGGTATCATCCGCAAACAAAAAAATTTTTGAATCTTTAATGATTTTATGAATATCATTCATGTAAAGAAGGAACAATGTCACTCCCAGTACCGAACCTTGCGGAACTCCTATATCCACATTACGTGGATCCGATTGAACGTTGTTAACCATTGTTCTCTGTGTTCTTCCACTTAAATATGATTGAAACCAACGCAGCTCAGTATCCTTAATTCCATATTCCTTATATTTAGACCACTCTGAATAATTGTTTATTAAACATGCTTTATCATATTGAACAATTTTTTGCGTTTTATTTCTCTTAATTCACTAGTAAACCACAAACTACTATTATCATTCTCTATTTTTATTACACAAACAAATTTATTCACTAGATTCCTTAAGTTTAAACTGAACTGCTCGGCCTTAAAATCACAATCTAGAAAGTATATTGTTCCAATATCATTTTTACTTACAAGACAACGAAATATTATTATATTTAATTGTTTTTATAATACTATTTTCAACTTTTCTCTCTCCTAGATTATTCTTTATACCCAACTCAATTGATTCATGATCACTAATCTTTAAATAGTTTTGAACTGTTGCACTAATATTGTAATATTCGTTGACTATCACGTAATCAATCAAAGTTTTCGAAAAATTGGTTATTCGAGTACAATCCGTAACAATTTGTTTAAGTCCACAATCATCAATAATTTGGCTGACTTTTACTTTCCCTCTATCATTTGACAACCAATTTATATTCAGATCTCCACATATGCAAACTTTACTACTATTATCACTAATGTCACTTATGTATGTATTGAAGTAGCTAAAGAAATCTGTATTGGCATCCAAGTATTTTGGCGCTCTGTAGAAAACCGCCCAAAAAATTATTGCCTGCTTAAATGAAACTTTAACACTTAACCACCAAAATTCTAGGTTGTACGATTCATTTTTTAAAATGGACATATTCCAGTGTTTTTTTATAAAAATGCAAACCCCACCAGTATGCCTCGAGCTTGAGTCACATCTTATCAAGTTATACTCGCTTAGACCCACCAATGCGTCAACATCTAAATCCACCAGATGCGTTTGACTTAGCAATATAAATTCATAATCACCATTTAATAACATTATTTCTAGTTCATTGAAATTATTATTCAAACCTTGGATATTTAAATATAAGCACTTAAAACTACACATTTGATTGCTACTAGTATCTATTTAGTTGTTGTTGTTTTAGTTCCCTTTGAAAAACTGGACATTGTAAGTTTTTTGTTTCATGGTTTATATCAAGTTGCTTAATCGCTAATTTGGTCTTCATCCTCATGCAGTTTAAACTAACTGGATGATCAGCACTACACCCACTTGCTACATGATCTTTCTCACCGCAATTGTAGCAGCACGAGCCAATCTTGCAGTTATCTGCTTTGTGATTAAAGCCCCAGCATTTAAAACATTTTAATATTTTGCATCGGCCAAAAACAAAACAGCTGTCCCATTCAATATTTAATTTGCCACGATACAAGACATCCTTGTGAGCATCGCCATTCAACTCAATTATTGCATTATAAACTCCTTTTCTTTTATAAGATTCATACACTTTAACACATTTCAATTCAGTAAAAGTGTAATTATTTTGCGCTTTTATAGATTCTTCAATCCTCTCTGTTGAATATAGATCACTTATTCCTACCACTAACAACTGTGGTAATCTCAATTTAGGTAGATTAACCTCATAGTCCTTGCCTATTTTTTCTTTCAGAGTTGACTGGATTTTTACGGCCGATTCTTTGCTTAAACAATTAACAATAATACCTTCATTGTTTTTCATTTCATAAATATTATTAACTTCAACTCCAATAGATGATATATGCTCGTAGACTTTGGGTAGGACCGATAGTAATGCTTTTGGCCTATAATTTGAGATATCGGATTTTGGTCCCGTTTTGGGGACGGGCTGGACATTTGCCAACTTCCAGCACGAGGGACAAGTTTAGCGACTATTTTGGGTTTGAAGTGTTCATTCATATTAACTCCTGAAGACTGGATTTGGGGTATTTCTTTAGAAGTTTCCAAAACAGTGGAGTTCAGAGCAAAGCGTTCAGCGAACAAGTTAGCTTTTCTTGCGAGATCATTGACGATTGAATCACCATCAATAATAGGGGGAATAGAAGATTTTGTACCAGAGTTTTTTAAGAATTAATGGCACTGTAGAAACTCTTAGAAATAAACATAGATGTAAGTTTTGAAGCTTTCACTCTGTCAATTTCAGACTTTTCGTTTGAGATAATCTGGTTAGATATCGTCGCTTTAATAATGAAATAACGTACGCGTATTTATACGTTGTTATTATATAATGGGTGCGCTGCATTCCCCATAAGGATGTCTATAGAGTGGCGTTATAAGGTTTTCCAATTATTTTATAACTGGGGGTGAAAATTAATATATTGTTAATTAACGTATATGCAAATTTGAATTTGGTTAAATATTGAAACAGCGTAAATGCATGTACGATATTCCAATTCCTACAGAATAATAACTTGGGCAAAATCCGTGTCGTATATTTTACATACATTACGATCGCCACACGAAATGGTATATATAAAATATTGTATAAGCATCATTCATAACTACATGATATGCTGGTTCATATAAATAAAAAATTGTAAGAATATCATGCGTTATTTCAATAATAATTAGTTTTAGGCTTAATCGTACTTCCATGCAGAATGAAATATCGTATATAAAATATGAAATAACGAATAAGGTACCTGATTGACTTTTCACCTTTTTTAGAAAAGCCAG
>CAVNZG010000289.1:0-120828 GCA_963693315.1 Diogma glabrata
AAATGGTTTTTTATCGTGTTTCATTTTTGTCCGACATGTGGTAATCAATAAACACTACCCCGCCAGAATTCCGACTTCCAGTCGTCGGACTGAAAAAACGCGGCCGAAAATTTGTCGGACAATATGACCCTTCAATTTCACTAACTTTTGTTAAACAATCCCGTGAAAACTAGATTTGTGGTGTTTGATTTTCAATACCCTGGTATTTTGACCAGTTTGAGTTGTCGGACTCGACAAAAGCAGACAATTTTTTGTCGGACAAATTTACCCTCGTTTTCTAAAACAAATTTCCACCCCCTGTAATAAATAACAAAATTATGGTAATAAATATACAAGACCCCGGGAAATCGCCATATTTGTAATGAAACGCTTTCTCAGTGGCGAACCAATGAGAAGGACATAGCAGGAAGCGTACCTAGCGAGATTGATTTTCAAGCCCCAAACTAGCTTCAGTCCATGGGAACGATAAAGTAACCCTGCTACTTCAGCACAAATACAGTCATGTACGCTATTCACGAAAATTCGCAGAAATGGAAAGAAATACAAGTGGAAAAACGAAGACTCTGGCGACCCCTGTTGCGAAAGACCCACGATCAACACGTCCAACCCCTACGTTCACTCACACACGCCCACACACATACACACACACCCATTCACACCCCTTTATCATTATGACCTAATTAATAAAGTAAATTCACTCACCCCATGATTAAACTCCGTCCTCCTATTCTGCTTCCATCAGCCCTCCATCCGCACGTGGATCACGTCAGGAATCTCGCAAAAATATTTGGTATGATAACAATGTTTAATGAAGTCGCACGTACCAACGTGATACGAAATGTTAAGTAGAAACGTTATGTATATTCGTAAAATTTTGTTGGATCGAAAAAAATATTGTAATTGATGTAAAATTTTGTTGAAGCAACAATGGTAAGTAGAAACGTTATATAACTTTGTAAAATTTTGTTGGATCAAAAATGATGTAATTGATGTAAAATATTGTTGAATCAAAATTGATAGGTAGAAACGTTATATAAATTTTGTAAAATTTGGTTGAATTAAAACTGATGTAATTGAGGTAAAATGTTGTTGAATCCAAAAAATATTGTAATTGATGTAAAGTTTTGCTGAGTCATAAATATTGTAATTGATGCGAAATATCGTTGAATCAAAAAAATGTTGTAATTGATGCCAAATATCATTGGATCAAAATTGATAGGTAGAAACGTTATATAAATTTTGTAAAATTCGGTTGAATTAAAAATGATGTAATTGAGATAAAATGTTGTTGAATCCCAAAAATTGATGTAAAGTTTTGTTGAATCGAAAATATTGTAATTGACGTATACTTTTGTTGAATCAAAAATGATGGAATTGATGTGAAATATGGTTGAATCAAAATTGATAGGTAGAAACGTTATATAAATTTTGTGAAATTTTGTTGGATCAAAAAAAACATGTTGTAATTGATGTAAAATATTGTTGAGTCAAAAATGATGTAATTGTTGTAAAATATGGTTGAATCAAATAATGATATAATTGATGGAAAATATTGTTGAATCAAAAATGTTGTAGTTGTTGTAGAATATGGTTGAATCAAAAACGATGGAATTGTTGTAAAATGTGGTTGAATCAAATAATGATAGGTAGAAACGTTATATAAATTTTGTAAAATTCGGTTGAATTAAAAATGATGTAATTGAGATAAAATGTTGTTGAATCCCAAAAATATTGTAATTGATGTAAAGTTTTGTTGAATCGAAAATATTGTAATTGATGTATACTTTTGTTGAATCAAAAATGATGGAATTGATGTGAAATATGGTTGGATCAAATAATGATAGGTAGAAACGTTACATAAATTTTGTGAAGTTTTGTTGGATCAAAAATGTTGTAATTGAGGTATACTATTGTTGACTCAAAAATAATACGTAGAAACGGCATATAAATTTGTAAAATTTTGTTGAATCAAAAATGTTGTAAATGATGTATACTATTGTTGAATCGAAAATGATACGTAGTAACGTTATATAAATTTGTAAAATTTTGTTGAATAAAAAAAAATGATACGTAGTAACGTTATATAAATTTGTTGTTGAACCAAAATGAGAGGCAGAAATGTCAAACAAACTTGCAATCATCAGCGATAAATAATTCTGTATTCATAAACGTTGAATACAATGATATTTAGAAATGTTAATTAAACTTGCCATCAACAGCGGTGAATAATTTTGTAGTTGTAAACGTGGAATAATATGTTTGATTATAGTTGACCAAGTTGCATAAGTACCAAACGACCTCTTGGTACCAATAATCGTTGAACAAAATTCCGATGTAAATGCAGTAACTTCACCCGTGACAATTGTAATATGTTCTTTTAGGAGTATCAACCAGTGCGGACATGGAATAATTTAACTAGGCACGAATACGATTTTTCTTATATTTATTGAACAATAATATTAATTAAAGGAGTTAATAACATTACTGGCACGAACTAATTTGCCTATACACTAAGGAAGTAATGAACAGCTCTTCACATGCATTAAATAATTTTACTATGTAAATGTCACACAAGCACTAATTGCAACATCTAATTTTGCTACCTACTAAAAGTTAATAAATAGTTCAATAAATTACACAAACACTAATTGTAATTTCTAATTTTGCTAGGTACAAAAAGTTAATAAATAGTTCAATAAATTACACAAGCACTAATTGTAATTTCTAATTTTGCTATGTACAAAAAGTTAATAAATAGTTCAATAAATTACACAAACACTAATTGTAATTTCTAATTTTGTTATGTACAACAAGTTAATAAATAGTTCAATAAATTACACAAACACTAATTGTAATTTCTAATTTTGTTATGTACAACAAGTTAATAAATAGTTCAATAAATTACACAAGCACTAATTGTAATTTCTAATTTTGCTATGTACAAAAAGTTAATAAATAGTTCAATAAATTACACAATCACTAATTGTAATTTCTAATTTACTATGTTCGTTTTTTTTGTCGGGATAGTATTAGAAATTTGTATATACATTAACTGCAACATACTAATTTTGGTTGTAAATAAACGGATTTACAAAGTGTATATACATTAACGGCAACATACTAATTTTGGCTTAAACAGATTTTCCAAGTGTAGATACATTAATTGCCATATACTAAGTTCGGTGGTATTTAAACTAATCTCTAACGTTTATAACCACTAATTGTAATGAAGGCATTTCGATTTATACATTTACTACTTGCCATGAATGAAATTTGGTTTGTGCGTACACCAATCGCAATCAACTAACCTTAATTTTATAGATAACTAATTGCATTTAAATTACTGTGTAACGTTATACACACGACTAGGAATTTATTAATTTTGATTATTATACACATTAATTGCAATATATTCATTCGGATTGCCATTCAGCTAATTGTTAAAGGTTATAAACACTACCGGTGATTAATGAATTTTAGATTAGTATACACACTACTTGTAATGAATTAATTTAAGATTTTGTATCTACACCAATTGCAATGAAAATACTGTGTCAAGTTTATAAACACTAGTTGCAACATAATAACTTTCATTATAAACATATACTTGAGGCTTTCAATAATTGGATAACCACAAACATTAAACTATGGATCCCACGGTCAACGTTCTCATGTAATGAGTCTTCTTTCACTAAATAATTCCATAATATTCATTACCTGTGGTTCCAGTTAATCCTTTCGTTGGTTTTGTAGCTCTTCAATTGATATCTTAGTTGGTTCAGTAACATCCAAAAAAAAAGGTAGAATTGTTTTTACTGAGATTATCCTCTCCGAAAACACACAAATTACCACACCCAAAATATTCGGCGGGTAAACGTCAACAGCAAAAAAAATTAATTTATATCACAACAGCTGGCGGTTGTTTTGACATCCAATTGACTAAAAGACGTCAACACAAGAATCAGAATGTAATAGAATAAGGAGGTGAAAAGGCTACAGTGGCTCATTATATAGCCAAATTTTGTAGTCTCGCAATAACTCGAATACAGTGTTTAGATGAGAGATAATTAATTTACATCAGACCTTCAAATTATTGGGAACTTATTATAGTTCACGAAACCGTTTGCTACTTGATAATATTGTACTAAAATAAGGTTGGGATCCAGAATATCTCCGACACATCCATAGCATTTATAATTGTATTCAAAATGAACTAGATGCAGATTCGATCATGGATATGATGTTTGGAAATTTAATAACTACATTCGGCAATATCAATACAGTGAAGTTCGGATCAAACACGGAAGGATTGTTGAAAGCAAAACACCCATACAAAGACAAATCAAATGGTCAACAAAGCAAAAATAGCAATTCGTTGTATGTTGACGATTGGAAACAAAATACACGTAGCTGTTGTGAGGTTTTAAGAATTTCGTTGTTTCATTACGGTTTGTGTTTTGAAACAAAAAAAGTTCAAACTCAAGTAGTAAGGCGAGAACAATCGAATGGAAGTATAACGCGCGTCAATTTTAGTGCGTTGTAAGATTAAATTCTGATTAATTTTTAGTGATTATACGGATGATGATTAGGGAAAATTATTAATTAATTCAAATTAACCAATATTGTGTTATATTAATGAATAAATAATTCAAGGTAATTAGCGTAATTTTCCTTCTCCCATACGTTTGTCCGGCTATTGCAGATTTAGTAGATTATGAGAAATATAAGGAAACTATGGGTTAAGGAAACTACATGAAATATGACTATTGATGACGAAGGGATGAGAATCTATTACAAGTGGTACAGATCAAGATAAGGAACAACAACTAAGGAAACTGCGACTGTAATACACTGCGTTCTGACATTATGCCAGACTATCCATTACAGAACAAGTGCTTTTTGGACGAACACCTACGACCAAAAAGAAGTTGAAAAAAGCATAGGCTGGTCGCCAATAGACCTTGTATATACATGTTAGCTGGGTGAAGCCCTCGACGTACCACAGATTAGCAATCAATGCGATCAGTATTACAAACTCAGTCTTAGCAGAAACAAAGTAACGAAGTATCCAAGAATATACAAAAAAAACTTATGGGAGGGGTATCGATAAAATCAGTATTCTACTCTATTGCAAGCGGTGGATAACTAAAATCTTCCAGACCCAATTTCGGGCAGATCTGGGGGTTCCCGAGACTCTAAAGTCACAAAAAAAATTGATTCAATCTGCTACAGATCGAAAGGAGAAACACCGTAGGACCGACTTCTTTAATGAAACATCCGACACAATTTCGTTTTTTTCGTTATGCAGGCTCGCAACCCACACCTGAACTAACACGAGTCTCACGCGTCTCCGACTCGCTAGCCGGGCCACACTGTTGTACGCTTCCGTCCAAGTGACTCGGAAGATCGTTCACGTAGATTCAAGGTAACCAACTGAACCAAATTCAAATACGTTCAATCACGGAATTTACACTTATAGATAGTCAAAACAAAAAAAAACTTTTGAAACAAGACCCGAACACCACAGCTGATACCCGCTTACTGAACTGTGAATTCAAGACGAAACTACCCTCATATGGCCGTCGATAATCTTGACTTACAATGGCGGTAAAACACAAGCGAGAGTTACTAACATAGGGACAAAAGAAATTATCACCGATATTAGGCACGAATGTCCTTGGAATGGTAAACACCTCTACGTTTAGAAGCCAGGTCCTCCAGTTCGTAAGCAGCGCTACCTACCAACCTTATTACTCTGGCTTCAATAAACTTCTGTGCCAGTTTAGCCGATAATTTCTTACCGGCGTCGCTCAAGATAAAATTCCTTCGGAACACCGTATCACCGGGTTTAAACAAAGTTAATCGTGCTCGTAAATTGTATCTTTCGGCACTTTTGACAAATGCTTCGGCAGTTAAATCAAGAATTCGAATTCGAATCTTATTAAGATAATCAGGTCGCAGAATCGTTTCACCTGGGTCATGAAGACTATTCAATCGTCTCAGCAGTTCATATGACGAACCATGAGTCACCATAGGTACTCCAAACATTGCGTAATATGGGGAACATTTAAGTGTCTGATGTAGGGAACAACGTAGTGCACAAGCGATCTCGCTCAAGTGCAGATCCCATTTAGAATGTTCCTCCTTTAAATAGGCTCTAATACCCGATAAAACACTTCTATTTACCCGTTCCGAAGCGTTAGCTTGAGGTGAATATAACGCTAGAAATGTATGTTTCACTCCGTGCTTCGCCAAGAAATCTCCAAATAGTTTAGACTTAAACTGCGTCCCATTATCGGACACAATAACTTCGGGACAACCAAATACGTGAAAGACATTGGTAGCCAATAGATGACAAATTGGTTCAGCGGTTAGTTTCCGTAAAGGAAATAAAAATGGATATTTAGTAACATGATCTAATACTACAAGGATAGCGATATTCCCGGCCTTTGAACGAGGATAAGGGCCAAGAATATCGATATATAATCGCTGTCCAATTCGTTCTGTTTTCATTTGGGACACCATGGGAGCACGAAGTGGAACATTAGTCGCTTTGATTTCTTTACAGGTCTTACAATTTCCTATGTAAGATTTAACCTGGGTGTACATACGAGGCCAATAGTAAAATTTACGAATATTAAACAGGGTTTTTGCTAGACCTCCATGAGATGAGGTAGGAGGATTGTGGGCCCTTGCAATACACTCGTCAGTGTATTCCTCAGGTAACCACAATTTCCAGACCTCACCCTCTGAAGGAATATCAAGATCTAGACAAGCCAATCGTTTATAAACCCGACTAGAAATTACTTTCAGATCAGGCAATGTACCGTCTGCTTCGGTAACCAGATTTACCAACTCCAAATATCGAGAAGTGTTGAAGAAAGGGGAATTAAGATCTAATTCAGGCACTGGACATAATTCAGAAATGACGTCAACAGAGTCCCGTCTTGATAGAGTGTCTGGAACTATGTGTAAATTTCCTTTTCGGTACTCAATATCAAAGACATAACCCTGCAATTTCAAGCTCCAACGAGCCAATCGACCAGAAAGGTCTTTTTGTTGCATTAACCATCTTAATGAAGCATGATCAGTTATGATCTTAAAGGCCTGACCCTCGACATACGCTCTAAATTTCTTTACTCCCAGTACGGCGGCTAGACACTCTTTCTCACTAGTTGAGTAATTGCGTTGCGCAGAATTTAGTTTCTTGGACATGTACGCTATGGGATGTTCCATGCCGTCCATGTCACACTGAAGTAATACACAGCCTATACCGTCATTACTAGCGTCGCACTGGAGAGTAAAAGGTTTAGTATAGTCGGGGTTTATGAGGACTGGTGCTGATATGAGAGCATTTTTGAGATTTGTAAATGCTATTTCAGCTTCTGGAGTCCATACGAATTTATTAGAATTTTTCTTCAACAAATCTGATATTGGAGAGGACATAGCAGAGAAATCAGATATAAAACGGCGATAATAACCCGCCATACCCAGGAATCGTCGAATCTGTTTGGACGTACGCGGTGTAGGAAATTCAGAAATAGCTAGAGTTTTATCAGGATCAATTTTCAACGTACCACCTCCCACAACATATCCCAAATATTTTACTTCCGGCAAGAGAAACTTACTTTTTTCCACGTTTATCGTCAAGTTCGCACGTCTAAGACACTGGGAGATATCTTCCAACAGTTTCAGATGGGCCTCAAAGGTATCTGTAACTATTAGAAGATCATCCAAGTATACGAAGACGCACGACTTGAGATGTGGAGGAATTACTTGGTCCATCAATTTGGTCATTGTTTGCGGCGCATTGCACAGTCCGAAAGGCATTCTTACGAACTGATACAATGGCCGCCCTGGGACCGTAAAAGCAGTTTTCTCTCGGGAGTGTTTTTCTAACGGTATCTGCCAGAAAGCGTCTTTCAGATCCAAACTGGAAATGAAATTACTTTGTGGCAGACGACTCAAGATTCCATCTATCTGTGGAAGGGGGTAAGCATCCTTTTTAGTGACGGTATTGACCTTTCGACTATCCAAACAAAGACGATTCTTCCCGGGTTTGCGAATTAAGACCACAGGACTTGACCATGGGCTGTTTGAAACCTCTATAATACCCAGAGACAACATCCTATCCAGTTCTTCTCCCATCAGTTTCTCAATGGCGGGCGATATCGGATAGTGTCGTTGCTTGATGGGAGCTGCAGTCCCCACATCAATAACGTGTTCCAACAAATGTGTTCGACCCAGACCCATTTTTGAAAATGATGGTAGAAGCTGAATAGTGTTTTGTAGACGGGCTTGATCGTCCATCGACAACTCGGATAGCACTGACTCCGTAGTCGGTAATGTAGGTAAATTAAACAAAGGGTTAAATAAGCCAAACGCGTTAAAGAAATCAATACCCAAGTATAGATTCTGTGTCAAAGACGGGATAATGTAGACATCCAAGGTTCTGACTTGGTTCATAAATGAAATCTTGGTTCTTATCAAACCCAAGATCTTCTGCCTTTGGCCATCTGCAGTACGGACTACCGCAGATGAATAAGTCAGAAGGTCTGGGGTTTGCACGATTTCCTTAGCAAAATCACCACCAATTACAGTCAAGGACGCTCCACTATCCAACAGTCCAGTATGTTGTTTACCCAATATGGAAACCGTGGCATAAGATCTCACATCGTTGGCCAATTTCACAATAGAGGAAATGGTTTTAGTTTTAAACAAATGTCGTTGTTGCCAATAAATACGAGAACGGAGCGCAGAGCGCGATGGAAGTTTCAAAGATGATAATGAATCGACAAATATGTTTGAGCGTATTTTCAGGTATTCGTTCAATCGTTGTTGGAACGATTTGATTTTGGTCCATAATGGAGGTGGTTCAGTATGATCGAGTGTACGTTTCCATAAGTTCACATTAGGATCATGAGTGGGTACCATTGTACCAGAAGTAGTATTCAACGGGTGTTCTACAAAGGTGGATGTGGAAGCTCGGTTCAACAGTGCATCATGTACTAGTAAGTTATTGGGATTGGTAGATGAACTATCCGAAGGATCAGGAGGCAAATTAAATGTGGTCTCAGATGAATCTAAGACTGGTCCTGGGAGCGAGAAAAGGTGTTGGGATTCTGGCCCCCCCTTCGGTTTCCCTGACAATTTTCACAATTAGGACATAACACATCGTCCTTCCCACATCCCCAACAAAACAATCGCTGTGATTCACGACAATCGTGCCACCGATGACCAGGTCGTTTGCAGTTCCAACAAATAGTTGAACTGGTTATTCGTCTCATATTAGGGGCAGGCTGTATTGCCGCAAGTTCGTTGGATGTAATTGGTAACGATTCAGTTGGCAATTCGCTAATTTGTATTTGTGAAAATTCACGTTCTAAGTCCACCTCAGACACCGGTCTAGATGGTCTAATATTATAATCGCGCGGTCTGGTTATTGACTCGGCCCATAATTTTTCGCGGTCACGACAGAGCTGGCGCAGATGTTCCAGTCCATAGATGGTGACATAAAGTAGCTCCCTTCTAATTTCCAATCGTAGGTTGTTGCGAATCAAGGAGAACAACTCCACATCCGGCATCGGTTCTCGTAGTTTATCGCCTAGTCGATAAATTGATTGTAAGAATTCATCAAACAATTCGGTGGGCCGCTGTTTCCTGGCCCTCATCCGCTCCTTTACCTCTTCGTCCGTCTGTCTGTCCTGAAATTCTATTCGAAGAGCATGACATAAGTCAGTCCAAATAAGCTGTCGGTTCTGGCGAAAATATCTCCAGAACCAATCAGCTGCTCGATCTGTGAATAACAGGTACAGACAGCGGGTGACAATAGTAAAATCGTTATTTAAACACATCTCCGTCAGCCGCTCTATTCTGAAGATGAACGCTTCAACATCCAGACCATCGGGTCTGCCTGAGAACGTAACATTCCAATTTCTAACTGTGGTAGAGTGCTGATCGAGATGTGTTCGTGATCTAGCCGGAGCAAGAGCAGGAGGAGGTTCAGCAAACATTGGTGGTACCGGTACGTTATTCCGTACATACGCATTTACTGGTGTATAATTTCCGGAATGGACTGATTGATGTCTCGGGGTGGTGGGCGATACTACATTATGTGCTAGGGGTAACAACACTTCAGGTGCCGGAGCACGTGATTGCATCATTGAGTGATTAATCCTTGAAATTTCCTGATCGATGTGAGCATTAACAGCTTCCTGAAAACCATGATCTTCCGCTGCCGTGGCACCATATATGGGAGATCGTTGGGCTACATTCACTCGCACTTCATCGGCGAGTCGAGATGGTGGAAGACGGTTTGTCAAAGGCGTAGACGAGGGCTGATTTCCGGTACTGGAACGACGTTGCCAACCTGCGGTAACAGATCGAGTCACAGGTCGCGGTGGGGGTGGCACTATTGTATAATTATTTTTATCTATCCCTCGAGGCAACCTCTGTAATTCTGCACGCTCACAAGCGGCTCGACAAATTGGGCAGGTGCGATTCTGCAACAACCAGTCGTTGAGGCAGATGTCATGAAAGAGATGGTTACACCGAGTGAGAAGTTTTACGTCGGCCGGCACTATTTCGTGTTGACAAACAGCACAAGAGCTGGACCTGTCCAGAACGTCAATCTTATCAACCGCAGACATTATGAAAACTCAAACCGCCGCACAGGACCAGACCAATAAAGGCAAGTATGTGGAGAGTGAAACGAAAATTATTACACTATCGATGTGAACTTTGAATCCAAATAAACAATTTTAATTGTCAACAGAAAAGATTACTTTATTCCAATATTTGATTACTTTGAATATTTTAAGACAGAATTTAAAAAAAAGTTTATGGAAGTTTAGCGTTTCAAACCTCAAACAGCTGCGCAATATTTTCCTCCAATTCGACAATTATAATTTTTGCTTTAAAAAAAAAATGTTAATCTGACAACAGCCGAGCGTGTAACACACAAAAAAATCTATCTTGGCTGATGCTTGTATTTGATTTGAACAAACAAGGTGAAAATTGTACTGTGAAAGAAAATGGGTATACTACAACTATGGCAGAAGATGAGCACAAAAGAAAATTTACAGACCCAATTCCGGGCAGGTCTGACGGTTCCCGATACTCAAAACTGAGTAACAAACAACAAAACAAATAGAAGTGCGGCAAGCCTACCGGTTTGACAGGCAAGTTAAACTTAAAATTATAAATTTAAATATTTCGCGTATTATAATATATACATATGTATGTTCTGTTAATTTAAAAAGAATTGATCTACTGATCGGAGAAATATTATATTTTTTGTTTTGTTTTTTTTTTTTTTTCTTTAATAATTGATCAAATAGCCTGAAATTATACAACGGATCACAAGAATTTAATGTTATTGATTTCCTTAAATTCTGGAAAACTTCGAAATACATATGTATAATTTACACTATATAATACGTGTGATATCTACTGTATATTTTTAGTATAGTAGGTATACTATTTTGGATTCAAAAAAAATTACTTAAAATTAACATGCAACAGAAAATGTACTTAAGGTTAATGTTTAAAGTTGTTTGGTATTAATCCCTCGTTGTTTGTTATATAGTAGTTATTATTTATTATTTAGTTGTATGGTACTTGACTATTTAATTTCCTTCTCTTGTATTATATTATTTAATTGTATTATATTTTATTATTTATTTTCCTTTTCTTGTATTGTTTTGTTTTATGATTAGCGGATCTAAAATATATTGAATAAAAATATTTAGTTTCCAAAATTATCAGTGGTTTTGAAGGATATTTATTTATTTATATATCCATCTATTTATTCATTTATTAATAATATATAGTTGTTTATGAATTATTTATTTATTTATTTATTTATTAATAAAGATTTATTTATTAATCTATTAATATATATATTTATTAAAATTTTTTTTTCTCAGTTTTACGAAGGACAGACGGACGGACCAACCATGAGGGGAGTTCACCACTCTGGGGTTGGAAGTGGTGATCGCCGTTCTTTCTTAATTTATGTTGATTTATTTTGTTTTTTTTTTTTTTTTTTGTTTGGGGACCAAAAAAAAAAGTTTAAAAATTACACTACGTTAAAGGATGGGAACAAGGTAAGGGAAAGGGAGCAAGAAGGGATGAATAAGGAAAGGAGGAGGTGGGGTGAGACAGGAATAAGGTGGGATATGTGTCGTCGGCCCGTCACCCGGATGACAAGTGCCGCTGGAATGGTCAGAGGATAAATCCTCTGCACCATTATTCAATCAACCGACACTTCCCATCCGTGATCGAGAACGACGAAACATACGGGGAGGTGCTATGATCTGAGTTAATCCAATTAACTCACGACATGAAGGCTGAGCGAACATCTTCCCTCAGCAGTTGATATCGAACTGCTTTGGAAGATGTTCCCCAGTATCATTCGCGAGAACCGGACAACTCAGACCATAGGGTGCTAACGCTCCAGGGAGGGGACTCTAACGTTATGGAGTCGTTAGCCCAGCTGAGAATCTCGCTGCCACAGCGAACCCAGAGCATAACCAGATGACCAGGCTGGATGTGATAGGCGTATACACCATTTCACAAATATCTAAGCCTGGCATCTGGAAACCTCTGGCATTCCCTGTGCCAGTAAGAAACCCAGCCGTTACTAGGGTCCGTGGGTTTGTAAAGCCCATTGAGAATGATCCCGAAGAATCATTCTCACCCTTGCGTTTTACAAATACAAAAAGGGATCATTGCTGGAGGCGTAGGGACGCAACTCCCCATCAAAGAAAAGTCTGAGGAATCTCAGACTTCCTTTGCTCCTGCGCGTATGAAGCAGGGAATTGCTTCTACGCCGCCAGAGTCTTTAACTATTATATGGTGGAAAAATAAAATTAATTTGAAGGAAAAAATTTAAAAAAAAATTTTCTAAGTTTTTTGAATTTATGGAGGGACTCCTCCAGAGTCCTACATTGCGGTAGGGACCCTTAGAGAAGCCCCACGTTGGGCGCCAATTTGTAATGAAACGCTTTCTCAGTGGCGAACCAATGAGAAGGACATAGCAGGAAGCGTACCTAGCGAGATTGATTTTCAAGCCCCAAACTAGCTTCAGTCCATGGGAACGATAAAGTAACCCTGCTACTTCAGCACAAATACAGTCATGTACGCTATTCACGAAAATTCGCAGAAATGGAAAGAAATACAAGTGGAAAAACGAAGACTCTGGCGACCCCTGTTGCGAAAGACCCACGATCAACACGTCCAACCCCTACGTTCACTCACACACGCCCACACACATACACACACACCCATTCACACCCCTTTATCATTATGACCTAATTAATAAAGTAAATTCACTCACCCCATGATTAAACTCCGTCCTCCTATTCTGCTTCCATCAGCCCTCCATCCGCACGTGGATCACGTCAGGAATCTCGCAAAAATATTTGGTATGATAACAATGTTTAATGAAGTCGCACGTACCAACGTGATACGAAATGTTAAGTAGAAACGTTATGTATATTCGTAAAATTTTGTTGGATCGAAAAAAATATTGTAATTGATGTAAAATTTTGTTGAAGCAACAATGGTAAGTAGAAACGTTATATAACTTTGTAAAATTTTGTTGGATCAAAAATGATGTAATTGATGTAAAATATTGTTGAATCAAAATTGATAGGTAGAAACGTTATATAAATTTTGTAAAATTTGGTTGAATTAAAACTGATGTAATTGAGGTAAAATGTTGTTGAATCCAAAAAATATTGTAATTGATGTAAAGTTTTACTGAGTCATAAATATTGTAATTGATGCGAAATATCGTTGAATCAAAAAAATGTTGTAATTGATGCCAAATATCATTGGATCAAAATTGATAGGTAGAAACGTTATATAAATTTTGTAAAATTCGGTTGAATTAAAAATGATGTAATTGAGATAAAATGTTGTTGAATCCCAAAAATTGATGTAAAGTTTTGTTGAATCGAAAATATTGTAATTGACGTATACTTTTGTTGAATCAAAAATGATGGAATTGATGTGAAATATGGTTGAATCAAAATTGATAGGTAGAAACGTTATATAAATTTTGTGAAATTTTGTTGGATCAAAAAAAACATGTTGTAATTGATGTAAAATATTGTTGAGTCAAAAATGATGTAATTGTTGTAAAATATGGTTGAATCAAATAATGATATAATTGATGGAAAATATTGTTGAATCAAAAATGTTGTAGTTGTTGTAGAATATGGTTGAATCAAAAACGATGGAATTGTTGTAAAATGTGGTTGAATCAAATAATGATAGGTAGAAACGTTATATAAATTTTGTAAAATTCAGTTGAATTAAAAATGATGTAATTGAGATAAAATGTTGTTGAATCCCAAAAATATTGTAATTGATGTAAAGTTTTGTTGAATCGAAAATATTGTAATTGATGTATACTTTTGTTGAATCAAAAATGATGGAATTGATGTGAAATATGGTTGGATCAAATAATGATAGGTAGAAACGTTACATAAATTTTGTGAAGTTTTGTTGGATCAAAAATGTTGTAATTGAGGTATACTATTGTTGACTCAAAAATAATACGTAGAAACGGCATATAAATTTGTAAAATTTTGTTGAATCAAAAATGTTGTAAATGATGTATACTATTGTTGAATCGAAAATGATACGTAGTAACGTTATATAAATTTGTAAAATTTTGTTGAATAAAAAAAAATGATACGTAGTAACGTTATATAAATTTGTTGTTGAACCAAAATGAGAGGCAGAAATGTCAAACAAACTTGCAATCATCAGCGATAAATAATTCTGTATTCATAAACGTTGAATACAATGATATTTAGAAATGTTAATTAAACTTGCCATCAACAGCGGTGAATAATTTTGTAGTTGTAAACGTGGAATAATATGTTTGATTATAGTTGACCAAGTTGCATAAGTACCAAACGACCTCTTGGTACCAATAATCGTTGAACAAAATTCCGATGTAAATGCAGTAACTTCACCCGTGACAATTGTAATATGTTCTTTTAGGAGTATCAACCAGTGCGGACATGGAATAATTTAACTAGGCACGAATACGATTTTTCTTATATTTATTGAACAATAATATTAATTAAAGGAGTTAATAACATTACTGGCACGAACTAATTTGCCTATACACTAAGGAAGTAATGAACAGCTCTTCACATGCATTAAATAATTTTACTATGTAAATGTCACACAAGCACTAATTGCAACATCTAATTTTGCTACCTACTAAAAGTTAATAAATAGTTCAATAAATTACACAAACACTAATTGTAATTTCTAATTTTGCTAGGTACAAAAAGTTAATAAATAGTTCAATAAATTACACAAGCACTAATTGTAATTTCTAATTTTGCTATGTACAAAAAGTTAATAAATAGTTCAATAAATTACACAAACACTAATTGTAATTTCTAATTTTGTTATGTACAACAAGTTAATAAATAGTTCAATAAATTACACAAACACTAATTGTAATTTCTAATTTTGTTATGTACAACAAGTTAATAAATAGTTCAATAAATTACACAAGCACTAATTGTAATTTCTAATTTTGCTATGTACAAAAAGTTAATAAATAGTTCAATAAATTACACAATCACTAATTGTAATTTCTAATTTACTATGTTCGTTTTTTTTGTCGGGATAGTATTAGAAATTTGTATATACATTAACTGCAACATACTAATTTTGGTTGTAAATAAACGGATTTACAAAGTGTATATACATTAACGGCAACATACTAATTTTGGCTTAAACAGATTTTCCAAGTGTAGATACATTAATTGCCATATACTAAGTTCGGTGGTATTTAAACTAATCTCTAACGTTTATAACCACTAATTGTAATGAAGGCATTTCGATTTATACATTTACTACTTGCCATGAATGAAATTTGGTTTGTGCGTACACCAATCGCAATCAACTAACCTTAATTTTATAGATAACTAATTGCATTTAAATTACTGTGTAACGTTATACACACGACTAGGAATTTATTAATTTTGATTATTATACACATTAATTGCAATATATTCATTCGGATTGCCATTCAGCTAATTGTTAAAGGTTATAAACACTACCGGTGATTAATGAATTTTAGATTAGTATACACACTACTTGTAATGAATTAATTTAAGATTTTGTATCTACACCAATTGCAATGAAAATACTGTGTCAAGTTTATAAACACTAGTTGCAACATAATAACTTTCATTATAAACATATACTTGAGGCTTTCAATAATTGGATAACCACAAACATTAAACTATGGATCCCACGGTCAACGTTCTCATGTAATGAGTCTTCTTTCACTAAATAATTCCATAATATTCATTACCTGTGGTTCCAGTTAATCCTTTCGTTGGTTTTGTAGCTCTTCAATTGATATCTTAGTTGGTTCAGTAACATCCAAAAAAAAAGGTAGAATTGTTTTTACTGAGATTATCCTCTCCGAAAACACACAAATTACCACACCCAAAATATTCGGCGGGTAAACGTCAACAGCAAAAAAAATTAATTTATATCACAACAGCTGGCGGTTGTTTTGACATCCAATTGACTAAAAGACGTCAACACAAGAATCAGAATGTAATAGAATAAGGAGGTGAAAAGGCTACAGTGGCTCATTATATAGCCAAATTTTGTAGTCTCGCAATAACTCGAATACAGTGTTTAGATGAGAGATAATTAATTTACATCAGACCTTCAAATTATTGGGAACTTATTATAGTTCACGAAACCGTTTGCTACTTGATAATATTGTACTAAAATAAGGTTGGGATCCAGAATATCTCCGACACATCCATAGCATTTATAATTGTATTCAAAATGAACTAGATGCAGATTCGATCATGGATATGATGTTTGGAAATTTAATAACTACATTCGGCAATATCAATACAGTGAAGTTCGGATCAAACACGGAAGGATTGTTGAAAGCAAAACACCCATACAAAGACAAATCAAATGGTCAACAAAGCAAAAATAGCAATTCGTTGTATGTTGACGATTGGAAACAAAATACACGTAGCTGTTGTGAGGTTTTAAGAATTTCGTTGTTTCATTACGGTTTGTGTTTTGAAACAAAAAAAGTTCAAACTCAAGTAGTAAGGCGAGAACAATCGAATGGAAGTATAACGCGCGTCAATTTTAGTGCGTTGTAAGATTAAATTCTGATTAATTTTTAGTGATTATACGGATGATGATTAGGGAAAATTATTAATTAATTCAAATTAACCAATATTGTGTTATATTAATGAATAAATAATTCAAGGTAATTAGCGTAATTTTCCTTCTCCCATACGTTTGTCCGGCTATTGCAGATTTAGTAGATTATGAGAAATATAAGGAAACTATGGGTTAAGGAAACTACATGAAATATGACTATTGATGACGAAGGGATGAGAATCTATTACAAGTGGTACAGATCAAGATAAGGAACAACAACTAAGGAAACTGCGACTGTAATACACTGCGTTCTGACATTATGCCAGACTATCCATTACATATTTCGGAGTTTCCCGAGGGAAAAAGCGGCCGAATCAAGGAAAATGGCAGATAAAAAAGTTGTAGGACTCGTCAGGGACAAGCGTCTTACGAAGTATAAAATATGTGGTAATCACAAAATTATGTAGGTGAAGGCCCAGGGACTAATATATATTAAATAACGAAATCTAAATAACATAAAATAATATTAAAGTTGATGACATTACAGAAATAAATTTAAATAAAATTTATCGAAATAAATATAATTCCTGCTGAACGAGGCAATTATATTTATTTAATATATGATTGACCAATATTAACTCTACATAATAAATCGATTGATAATTGGTTAATCGATTTAATTATTAAAATAAAGGTAATACTAAGAGGGGATAATAGTGGAGAAACCCTCAACCAATTGTACTTTAAATAAAACGAAAATCATAACGAAAAATCAGAATTAATAAACTTCTCTTAAAAGTTAAAGTGTTTGCTTAATTTAAACCTCTTAACGGAAGAAAGTCTGCCCAATAGGCCTTAGTCTGCGGGTTTAACATGGTTTTTCCAGTTGTAAAGACTTTCTTCCCAACATAAATATCGAGACAAATAAGTGGACGCCGAAGTATAGCAGTTCAACGGATAAGTCCACCATAATTGTAATAATTGTGGTGGTTTTTGAAGGTTTTTCAATAAATAATTGAATTTATATGTATATTTTTATTGAAAACTTGACGGGAATTTCTGAGGGATTTTTTCCTTAAAAAAACGGGAAAAATCGGGAATCTTCGATACGTCAACGCGAAATTCGTTTTTGAAAATCTGGCATCACTGATGCTAAGCCATATTCTGCGTATCAGACGTTATGTGTAACTGAACAACAAAATAATTGGACACGCTGCATATGCATATTGCGCTTAATAATTTTGTGGACACTGGACATACACCAAAACTGGTAACATCGACGTGATTTAAGTATTAATTTGGCATTTTCGTTTTTTAGGGCTAATACCAACTGCTCAACAAAACAAGTAGATTCAAGAGAGGGAGAGACATATTTGGGAATATTCAAACACAACCCCAGATCCGACCAGTGAGGGAACAACTGGCTAAAGACGGGTAAATTCAATTTAAACAAATACAACCACATTAAATAAATAAAAAAACCTTCTCGCTCCTCGACCAACATTTTTGTTAGTAATATTTGCAACTTTCTGTATTTATTTAATATTTTATTATTAAAAAATTAAACAAAAATTAATTCAAATTCTCAATATTCAATATAATTGTCGACTTAACTTTGATTAACAAATTAATATAATAAATCAATGAATTATTAATAAAATTTCTATATTAACCAATTTAAACCGTAAAATAATTAGAAGATTTGTTTATTCCTCTCCGTCGAGGGTTAATTATAACATAGTGTAATTAATTGTTTAAACAAACTAGGTTAATTTTTAAATATTTTTGTATTTTATAATACTATATCATTTTTATAACACATCATCAAAAACGCCACCACTCGTAAACTCACCCACGAATACTCCACCACCTGCAGCCGTTGATAAGCCGCAAACCGGTGCTAAACCAAAAACTATGCCACCTCCTCAACCTACTCGGTACCACATGTCGGAGCAAGAACTCCAGGATCATGCCCAACAGTACCACGCACGTCAACAACATTTACTAAGATCGGAACTACCAGTTCCAAATTACCGCCCTATTCAACAATAACCAACAAATGCCGCTTCTTTCAACACCACTCCCAAGGGAAGCGAAATACAGTCTGTACACTTTGAGTAGCACAGCAGCCTTTGTTCGAACAGAACGCCTTGCTTTGGTTTAAAGGGTTGGAAATGCAGTTTAAAGGATACGGCATTCGCAGCGAGCAGATTAAATATGCATAGCCGGTTGATGCCCGTCGTTTCAAACAATTACGTCACCGACCCTTATACACAATTTCAAACGGCTGGTTCAAAGCCTTAAGCGATAGCAACAAGGCCAAATTAAATAACATCCTTCACAGGCTCGTCCTCGGAGATAAAAAACCATCTCAACTATTCAATTAATTTGTCACAAATAGTGCAGACCCTGCTGACAAAATAACAAAACAACTGTGGATTGCTCGATTACCCGAAAGCATTCAACTGGTGCTCACTGCCTTTCAAAACGATCTACCCCTAGACTGCTGGCAGAACGAGCAGATGATTTAATGGCGGCTTCAGTACCTAGACAGATATATGCAATGCACGCTTCCTCAACATCCACTGCTGTTCCCAATCACTCCCTTCAACTTCTTTCAAATGAACTTCCTCAACCTATGACGGAACTACGTGATATCTTATTTGATTTCAAAACGCAAATACTGAATGAAGTACACGCAAGAGTATCCGCTGGAAATCGGTCTCGTCCCCAATTTCGCCATTTTCGTCGAGACAACAGGTCTCGCACCAGATCAAACTCTATATCTCAATCTAGAACTCCGATCAACCCTTAGTTGTGCTTTTACCACAACAGATTTGGTGATAAAGCACTACAGTGTTCTCCTGGATGTAAGCAACATCCAACCTTTGTTTCCTCTTTTGAGAACACCATAACAAAAAACACATAAACGATCACCAATACGATGTCAGTATAGTATTGGTGATCAACAAAACCACCGTCTTTCAGTCTTTGAGGCTAACTTAAGGTTAACATTTTTGATTGATACGGGAGCTGATGTCTCAGTCATACCAAGGTCAATCTTTATAACAAATCCAGCTACTACCGACACATCGTTCAAATTGTTTGCGGCTAACGGCACTCGCATCCCAGCCTATTGTACCAAAACTCTGCAGCTTAAGGGGAATTTATAGTTGCCGATGTTTCAACACCTATTTTTGGTTCTGACTTCCTCAAATATTCTGGTCTACTGGTTGATATACAGAGACAGAGGCTCATAGATCCGTTAACCACTCTGTTCTCAATCGGTAGCATTTCCAACTCTACCAACCTTCAGTCCTTCTCGTCGACAAAACAATAATTCCTGCCAACATCATAAAAATCTTGGACGCCTTTCTAGAAATTTCAAATCCAAATTTCTGTCCAAGTAGTGTGAAACATAATGTGACACACAGTTGGCGCACCAGTTTCTTGTAAAACTAGACGTTTAGCACCTGACATGCTAAAAATCGCAAAAACCGAGTTTGACAGGATGGTGCAACTGGGTATTTGTAGGCCCAGCAGCAGCTCTTGGTCAAGTCCATTACACTTGGTCAAGAAAAAGAATGGGGAATGGCGTCCCTGTGGTGACTACCAGGCTCTCAATAGAATTACAGTTTCCGACCGTTATTCCATTCCCCACCTCCAAGATTTTTCGCATCAGTTGGAGGGTGCAAAGTTTTTTCGTCCCTTGACTTAGTACATGCTTACCATCAAATTCCTATACATCCGGAGGACATTCCTAAGACTGCTATCTCTACTCCTTTTGGGCTTTTCGAATTTATGAAAATGACCTTTAGTCTTAGGGAAATGCAGTTCAAAGGATACGGCATTCGCAGCGAACAGATTAAATATATGCACGCCTTTAGTGCATATAAATACTCGTCTGCATAACCGGTTGATGCCCGTACTTTCAAAAAATTAAGTCACCGGCCCTTATACACAATTTAAAACGGATGGTTCAAAGCCTTAAGCGATAGCGACAAGGCCAAATTAAATAACATCCTTCACAGGCTTGTCCTCGGAGATAAAAAACCATCTCAATTACTCAATTAATTTGTCACAAATGGTGCAGACCCTGCTGACAAAATAACAAAACAACTGTGGATTGCTCAACTACCCGAAAGCATTCAACTGGTGCTCACTGCCTTTCAAAATGATCTACCCCTAGATCTGCTGGGAGAACGAGCAGATGATTTAATGGAGACGGCAGTACCTAGACAGATATCTTCTTGCTCATCCGTCTTCTTCAGCTCTACTAGCAATTATGATCGACGCGTCTGACACAGCAATAAGGGCCGTAGTCCAACAGTTTTTTAAAGAAACTTGGCAACCACTTAGTTTCTTCTCAGTCCGTTTAAATTATGCACAGGTCAAATACAGCGCTTACGATCGAGAACTTCTCGCAGCGTACTCTGGCAATTTACTACCGATATCCAACACATTTCTGGCACCTTCTGGCTCCTTGCCGACGCGTTATCTCGCATAAATCAAATACTCATTCCAGAGAAAATTGATTATGCTGCAATGGCGGATGCCCAAACCAATGACGAGGAACTTCAAACTATACTTCAAAGCAGCACAACTTTGAAACTCACTACTTTTCCAATTGCTTTCAGCAACAGCTAACAAATTTATTGCGACATATCAACTGCTATGCGCAGGCCATATATTCCTACTCAGTTCCGCCAAAGTGTTTTTGATGCATATCATTGCCTTTCGCATCCTGGCGCTAAAGCTTCCGCCAAACTTTTAACTAAACACGCTATTTGGCCATCAATAAAAAAAGACGTTAGAAATATGGCCCAACAATGCATAGCGTGTCAAAAGTCTAAGGTGTCTAGACACACAAAGTCACCCTTTGGCACTATTATTACAAACAATCAAAGATTTTTTCAAATCCAGCTCGACATAATTGGTATCGGAAAACCAACGATACTGTGTAACTATTATCGATCGTTACTCTCGGTGGCCCGAAGCAATCCCTGTTCCAGTAATCACTGCTAGAACAATTGCTTTTGCTGTATACAATACGTGGATTTCTAGATTTGGTGTTTCAGAATCAATTATAACCGATCAAGGAGCCCAATTCGAATCCGAATTTTTACGGAACTTTCTCAACTACTTGGTTTTAAACGATGTAGAACTACCTCGTACAAACCCCAAATTTAACGGCATGGTAGAAAGATGTCTTCTTACGAACAGATGCAGTAAGGAAATCACTGCAACCACCTTACACCGGTCCCTTCAAAGTTTTGATTCCGAGTAACAAAAAGTTCGATTTGGAAATTAATGGCAAAATCGCCAAAATTTCAATATACAGACTAAAACCCTGTTATCGGGATAATTCGGTTGATGAACAACATCGTTCTTTTAACCAACCGGCATACTTGAGGCAACCTCAAATTCCCCGTTAAATCAAACAGATTCAATACCATTCCCACAAAGTTACAAATCTCCATCTTGAGCTGATCATTCTAACCCTACCTGGGATCCAATCAGTGGCGGTTTTAAGCACAGGCAAACCAGGCATTTGCCGGTGGCCTCGCGCTCAGGTAGCCTCGCATTTTTTTTTCTTAGTACAAGTAATATAAAAAAATTTTCTTAGTACAATAAATATAAACAACGAAACTCATTTATTAAAATTCAATATAATGTATGCGTACAGTATTTTTATAAACAGTATTTTAATAAAATATTTAACTTTACATGTACATCTATTATTATGTATGTAGCAATTTTTTATGCGTTATACATAATGCCTGGCAACCATATGAAAGAGTATGCGGTTTCTAGTCTCATATACATAAACGAAATTTGAAATTTTTTCTAAGCCTACTAGATTTTTTTTTAACATTTCACAGTTATTATATTTTTGTGAATATATGATTGCTATAGCTATAGTATGATTGTTATTGGTATAAAAAATGTTGTGTTATGATTGTGTGCGAGTTACAAATTTTTTAATATAATGTAAGTAATGAATGATGTAAAAATAGAGATTATTTGTTTTCCATTTCACTTCTCAATTATAATTCTTATAGTTCAGACGTTCTTTTTTGGTGTTCTTAGTAATTTATGCGATTTTAATATTGACGATTTTTGCTTTTCTCCTGGTTATTCTTCTGATTATACATTTTATATTGACGACTTCTGCTCTTTTCTTTGCTATTCTTCTGATTATTCGCTTTTATATTAATATTATATAAATTATATTATATATTTATAAATAAACATCAAACTTTAGAAAAAGTTTAAATTTATATTCATCGTCATTTAACTTATTTAACTATGAATCCTCATCGTGATCGAGACACTGGAAGAAAATGGGCTTCGGGTGCCGAAAAAAAAGAAATAAGAAAAAACATACAGATATCCCAACAAGCAAACTAACTTCTCAATTTTGAGTTATACGAGTTTTAGCTTCAATAAAGCTTCGCTAATGCTTCTAAGCGGAAGCTAGTTATATTTTATTTCTATAAAGTTTCGATACAACATCCACAGAGAAGTTCTCCCCATCATCGAAATGAAAGCTTCTAAAATACTTCTATATTTAATATTAGAAGCTTTACCGAAACTTATATACACAACACTAAATAAAGCTTCCGAAAAAAGGTTATAGAAGTTATAGCTGTCATTAGGATTGAAGTTGTTTCGGTTGTAACTGTTTACAGATCGTATAGAAGCACTGCTGTCATAGTCTAAAAATTGCTTCAATATCTGAAATGAAATATGTCAAACTGACGGAAGCTATTGCTTCTATTATTTGATCTTAATTTAGATGTAGAAAATATAGTTTAATTCAGGGGCTTACTTTTTATGGAAATAGATATGTGACATGTAATTTAAATGTGTTTATATGAAATTGAAGCATATACGAAATTGAAATCGTTTCGTTTTTGTCAAAAAAGTATTGTGCATAAGGTGGTTTTTGTTTTTTAATTTATTATTTAGACTTATTTTGCACAATATAAAATATTCTTTATTTAAATTCTTCAAATAAACAACAAAATGAATCTAAATCATAATCAATTAGATTAGAGAATCAGAATCAAAGATCAACTAGAGTGGAATAGAGAAAATTTAAAGTTTTATAAATAATGGTAAATGAATTTTCTTAACATTTTTGAGAGCGAAACTAGTCAGGAAGAACTGAGGCGATACAGAGTTTCATAATTTAGTCACTCTATTAAAATAATTTACAGTAAATAGATGGGTGCGATATATCGTTGCTTCTTTTGTTATTGTTTTATATTTATATAACATTTTTAAAAATTAACTGCGGTCATCAGCACCTTAGTACGCATGTTGTTGTGACACCTATTAAAAATCCAATTACAAAACTTTTTATTTAAAAAAAAATATTGTTCAAATAAAGGTGTAAGTACGCTAAAAGTTAATGAGTGAAAAAATATAACCCCTTAATTTTGTTTTCCTTAAAATCTTTGAACTAATAAAACAAATAGAAAATAGATTTGTCAATATTCTTTTACCTTAGATTATAATTTCATCGTTAAAAACCCATTGAAGTTACATGTCACATTCCTTTTTCCATAAAAAATAAGCCCCTAAATTATATACTATATTTTCTTCATCTAAATTAAAAAACTAAATTCTATGGAAGTTCTATGGAAGTCTTATAGAAGCTATTGTTATTGTAACTACTATCAAAGATATTTATTGTTTCTTAACATTTAAATCAGCCGATTGGATAGCGTGCAGGACAAACGATCGAAGGACCAGGGTTCGAAACTTGATGCGACCGAAAACAAAAACTTAAATTCAAACACTATATAAATAACATAGCAATAACAATAATTACGTTAAAAAGTGTAGATATATAAAAAACATTGTAATATTTTTTTCACATTTTTTAATAGCTTCTATAAAACTTCTAAAGATTGCTTAAAACAAGCTATTAGAAGTACTTTACCGAAGCTATAACTTGTCAAACCATAAATTCTATTCAGCTTGCATAATTGCTTACAAAAGACCTTACCGAAGCTATTTTCGAAGTCTTTTACAAATTATAGCTTCGTTAAAGGCGGGGAAAGTTCTCCAAATGGCCTTTATCGAAACTGTTTAGAAATTTTAAAGAAACTATGAAGGTGGGGAAGTTAGTTTCGGTAAGACTGTTTAGTGTTTTAAAAGAAGTTAAAATGCTAGTTGGGATGTTAAAGAAAATTAAACCATTGACAAGTTTTTTAAATATATATCATCAGGTACTAACACAACTTTTGATGCAGGTGCTAGTACTTCGCAAGATTTTTTAGAAAAATTGGTAGATATTTTATCTGACCAGTCTGAAACATCTTTAGGGTCTTTATCTTTTGTTGTTTCAAATTCTGAAGTTTCTGCTGTCCTATTACCGGACACCCATAAAAAAGATTTTGAAATGAATTTGTCTCAAGAGTCTTCGTTAGCTTCCAATGATTTTGTTTTAGCTTCGAATCCCAAATTGCATGAAGCACAACAAGACATAACTAATGTGGTTATTGTTTCCGACGACCCGGCGTTATGGCCCATTTCGTTTAATGAACGAGAAAGAGTCGATATTGTTAAAAAAGGACCGAGTCAGGTTAAACCAATAAATTTTAAAGCCGATAAATCGGGTCGCAGATTTAATACTAGTTTCTACACGAGAGTTCTTGCTAACGGTGAAGAAGTTTCTAGAAACTGGCTAGTGTATTCTATACAAAATAATTCGGCATTTTGCTTTTGTTGCAAAATTTTTTCTACCCAAAAAATATGTTTACCATCGACTGAAGGTTATTCAGATTGGAAAAATATAGGTTCTAGCTTAAAACAACATGATAAATCTCAGGATCACATTAGCTGTATGCAAAAATGGATGAATATGTCAGTTAATTTAAAATCAAATGCAACAATTGATCAAAATTTGCAGAGAATGATAGAAAATGAGAAGAAACATTGGCGCTTGGTACTTGAACGTCTTTTTGCTATAGTGCTAATGTTAGCTGAAAGATCATTACCTTTTTGTGGACACCGTGAGCAACTTTATCAGCCTAATAATGGACACTTCTTGGCACAAGTAGAACTTATTGCAAAATTTGATCCAGTTATGTTAGAGCATCTCAAACGAATAAAAAATAAAGAATGCTTTGACACTTATCTTGGAAAAGATGTGCAGAATGAAATAATTGGACTTATATCGAGAAGAATACTGAAAACTATCGTATCTTCTGTACAGTCATCAAAATATTTTTCTGTTATCATGGATTGCACTCCTGATGTAAATCATAAGGAACAGCTTTCAATTCTTTTGAGATGCGTTAAAATTAATCAGGAAGAAGTACAAATTGACGAATTTTTTTGTGGTTTTTTTCACATAACTGATAGCACTGGTTCAGGTTTAGTTGAAATTTTTTTTAATTTATTAGCTGAGTATAATTTGGATCTAATGAATTGTAGCGAGCAATCGTATGATAATGGTGCTAACATGCGAGGGCAATACAAAGGGGTTCAAGCTTTAATCGAAGAAAAAAATCCCAGAGCCCTTTACGTTCCATGTGCTAACCACACTGAGAAAAAAAACATGTTTGGACATGTTTGCGACCAATATATACATGTTTCAGTAAACCTTAATATGGTTAAATTTTAATTTTTAAACATAATAGTTTAAATATATTACAATAATATGTTTATTTTCACTATATTAAATTTGTCAAAAATATGGCATGTTTAAAAAATCTACCTTAATTAAGGCTACTAGAATTATGATTCTTAGAAACATATAATTGTAAACAAATTTGGTTTCGAACAAAACTAATTATTATTGTTACAAACATTCCTTATCTTATTATAGTAAAATTAACTATAGTATGATGCCAAATAACATATGTTGTCTTTAAAGTTCTATTTAAACATGATTATGTTTAATATGACTGCTATGCAAATAATAAAATATATTTAAATATAAATGAAATTTTTGGTTCCTTAATTTTTTCAGATACATATTTAAAATTGAAGAATATAACTTTTATTTGAACTTATATCAATTTATTATCTAACCGTATAAAAGATAACATATTAAATGACATTTCATGGAAGGACATATATGCATTTGTTTGCCATTATTATTATATTATTCAGAATTTATTTTGAATACCATTTTTGAATTTGTTTAAGAACATAGAAAATAACACTTTAACGTTGAATTCTAACATATTATGTTTGAATTCTAACATATTATGTTTAGTATTCATAATCAAACATATTGTGTTTCGTATTCTTAATCAAATATATTATGTTTGAATAAGATTTCCAGATATGTTATTTTTGTTACGACCATAAATATAATGGACACAAAAATATAATGTTTGAAAAGCGAACATGTATATGCATAGGTACAAGTGCATATGTACTCTTAGCCAAACATAACATGTTTGGAATTGTTTAGAAGAAATCTAAACAACTTGCACAGTTCATTTAGTTTCGTACGTTCGTTGAGTTTATATTAGTACTTTTTTTCGTGTGTTATTTTTTATCGTTATTGGGAAATGTGAATTTAAGCCAGTGAATTTAATTAAAACAAAAAAATTATTGCATTTAAATATCTATTTACATAAAATAAAAAAAAATTTCTTAATTGATGTGTAAAAATAATAAGACTAAATTAAAATAATAAATAAACTTAAAAAAAAAAATAGAACCGACTTCAGAAAAAACAAAAGAGGCACCAAAAAGTGAAAAATAACGGAATTGTTGCTTTTAGAAACAAAAATACGTTAATTTAATTATTAATTTTTTAATTGATTAATTTAATTTAATTATACTTACTATAGACAAAAAAATTACGCTATTAAACAAAGTTACTATATTAAAATAGTTTTTATTATAATTATTTTATTATAATTATTATAGTTATTATAGTTGTTATAATAGTTATTATATTTTAAAAGTTATTTGTAGTACAAAACTGTTGGAAATCGGTGCCAAGCCCGAGACATATTACTCGGTTTTTCGTCAATGTGGCACCGACTTCGAACAGTTTTGTACTACAAATAACTTTTAAAATATAATAACTATTATAACAACTATAATAATTATAATAAAAAGTAACTATTTTAATATACTAACTTTGTTTAATAGCGTAATTTTTTTGTCTAAAGTAAGGTATAATTAGATTAAATTAAACAAAATGTAACGTATTTTTGTTTCTAAAAGCAACAATTGAGTTATTTTTCACTTTTTTGTGCCTCTTGTTTTTTATGAAGTCGGTTCTATTTTTCTTTTTTTTAAATTTCTTATTTTTTTATTTTTGGTGTAGTCATAAAGCAAATGTCGGCTAGAAAGCGTTCTAAAAGTAATAACTTCAAATGCCCGAAAAACTTTCATCAGTGACAATCTATTAATTATGGTTTTGCGATTTTTGGCACAAACGGCATACATATTTCCCGTCATAAAAAATTATTTACGATAACTTCGAAAAGTAAAGCAATATAATACTGCCCACAACACCCAAACAGAATAATATGTTTTGACGAAATCAACGAAAATGCATAAAAAATATGGTTTTTTCCAATTTTCTGAATAACGGTATTTTTCACATCATAAAAAAAATTATGGGATACTTTCGGAATAAACCCAAATAGAATACAATTTAAATCATCCAAATCGAACGAGCCGTTTTTGAGAAATTGCATACATAAAAAAAACCCGCAATGAAACACAGAACCTCCTTTTTCGGTTGAATTCGGTTAAAAATAGAAGAAATAGAAAGAGATTAAAATAATAAAAATAAGAAGAGTATAGTTATTCCACATATATTATGCTTGAGCTAAATATAATTTTTTTAAATAATATGTTTGATAGAACCTTATAATGTTTCTAAAGTAAAGTTGTGGTAAGCATAATATATTAACACTGAACATATTATGTTAAAGTAACATGATTGACCGCAAAATAGTATAGTTGCTTATTATGTTTTATTTGATCATATTATGTTTATAGTAAACACAATAACAATGGTTCAAGTAAACATGTTACATGTTTGTCATTTTCTAAACATGTACATGTTACCAGCAGAATATGTTTGGGGTAACCACATTAATTTTCTCAGTGCACACATTTAATCTAATGGTATGTGATGCTGCGAAATCAGTATCAATTGCAATTAACTTTTGTCGTACTGTTCAACGAATTTTTACATTGTTTGCTGCATCAACCGTTCGATGGGACATACTGCAAAGTGTTTGTAAAATGACTGTTAAATCATTATCAGACACGCGTTGGGAAAGCCGTATAAATAGTATAAAAGTTGTAAAAGATAATTTGGTTCAAATTATAGAAGCTTTATACAAAGTTGCAGATTCAAGTTCAATTGGAGTTGCTGTTTCTGAAGCTAACGGTCTTGCGAATGAGATATCCTCATATCAGTTTATACTTTCACTTACAATTTGGCATGATATATTGTATGAAATTAACAAAGTATGTAAAGTTATGCAGAATCCCTCGGCAGATATTTCTATTATGATTAAATTGGTTCCACTACGAACAAATTTTTAGAATCATTCAGAAGTGATGAATCATTTGAAGCGATTATTAAAAAAATCTGAAGAAATAGCTATAAAATTAGGTACTGAGCCATTATTCCCTCAAGTGCGGCTGCAATAATTGATGTTGCATTAGTAAGCTTAAATGAAAGATTCAAAATGCTTGATTCATACAACAAAATATTTGGTCTTTTAACCCGTACCGAAAAATGCGAAGTTTAGATGCAAATGAATTGTTGAATGATTGTAAAAATTTAGAAATATCACTGAGAAATCCTAGTACAGAAGAATCGGACGTGAACCATGAAGAGTTATACTCGGAAATAAATACATTTTTAAGAATGGAAGCTTCGGCGGAATCAAAAGATGCACTGGAAATTTTGAAGTATATTACGGCAAATTCTTTAATCGAAATTTTTCCAAATTTATTTATTGCCCTACGAATTTTACTAACTTCCCCTATTTCAGTGGCAAGCGCAGAGAGGTCATTTTCCAAATTAAAACTCATAAAAAACTATTTACGTTACACTATGGGTCAAGACCGCTTATCTGCATTAGCTTTAATTTCCATTGAAAATAAAAAAAGTCGGTCCTTGGACTGTTCTGATTTAATTGATGAGTTTGCGTCCTTAAAAGTCCGAAAGGTTAAGTTTTAAGTCAATGTAATCGATCCTCCTAAAATCTGCGAAAAAATAAATGGTACCGCATTTTGAGTAGTCTTATTAGTGCATCTTCATCCAAAATAAAAAAAATACTTTATGTACATTTAAAACCTATGTGCGTTTTTTGTTTCGTTTCGTTCTAATAAATATCCAAAACACAATAGAACACAAGAATTAGAAACTCAACTAATATAATAGACAACTTGCCTATGGCCTCGCATATGGTAAATCCGCCACTGGATCCAATTTTTAATTCTCTGGCTAATCTGATGCCGTCAGATGTAACGGGTAAAGATCGGGTCGGTTCAGAATTACCCAGCAAACAAACTGAAAAAGTAACCTTCAATGATCAGCCATTAATACGTCTTATTCCCACGAAGACTTCCAAATGTGGAAGGGTGATAGAAACACAACAATTTCTAAGTCACATCAATATACGTTTCGATAACTTAGTAAACTCCCTTACGTCCAGTGCTACGAATAGAATCACATACCCCAAGTCATCATAACCACCACATTAAAGCATTACTTGCCTTCTGCGAAACCACTGGTGGGGGAGTATTTGTGGCGCCTGTATATAGTTCAAACTAAAATTTCAGTTCAGTAATAAGAAAATTTTTAGTTCAGTGGAACAAAAAATCAGAATTTTTTTCAACGTACAAAAAAATTCTATCTGCGTTGTGTTTGACAAAAAGTTTTTTTTTTAAAGTATATAATTTTGATACAAAACAAAATCTGATAATTCGTAACGTAGTTTTAACTTTTAAGTAATCATGATTATTATATTGAATTGAGTTTAGTTTTAATATATAGTGAAAATTAAAAAGACAACCCGTGAGTGAAAAGATAAGATCACAGTTCATAAGATGTGGTTGGACTGATCAAAAACTAAAAACACAATTTTAATTTAAAAATCATGGAGGGGCTGAAATCTCACAGCTCTGAGATATCAAGACTTCGGTCTAGGTTAAGGATTTTGATATAGTTTTCGGCAAAAAACTTTTATTATAGGACATGGTTTTAAGTTTTGGGCAGCGATGTATATCAAAGATAACTAACTCTTTGTTAAAGTACAAGTATTTTTTTATCTCTGTTTAGAAATTTATTAGAAAACTAACACGAAACATCAAAACGATGCCGAAAAATTATAACAGATCATAAATTAACATAATTTAGTGAAAAGATGATACACTCAGAAAACTACTCAAATACCTCTCCATTTAGCGTTTCGAGAAAATATTACAAAATCACAAATTCATGTTTCTTTCAAAATTCCCAAAATATTGTAAAAATGATATAAAATCAAACTTTTTTCAAAATTCCAAAAATATTCCAAAAATTAGAATAAAATCAAATATTTAAACTTTTTCTAAATTCCAATAATATTCCAAAAATTCTTAGAAATTCAAACTTTTCCAAAATTCTAAAAATATTGCAAAAATTATTACAAAATCAAAAATTGAAACTTTTTTCAAAATTCCAAAAATTATAATAAAATCAAAAATTTAAAATTTTTCAAAATTCTAAAAATATTCCAAAAATCCTTACAAAATTAAAATTAAAATTTTTCCGAAATTCTAAAATATTGCAAAAATTACTACAAAATCAAAAATACAAACTCTTTTCAAAATTCCAAAAATATTTCAAAAACTAACAAATTCAAAAATTTTCATGTCCAATTTCATTTTCAATTACATTTACGTCATAAAAACAGCTACATTTTTTTTTTCCAAAAAATTGGCTAAAAAATAAATGAAATCATTTTTTGACACACTTGACAACATTTTTTTGACAAACTTATAGTGCCATAATTTTCAATAATAATAATAAAATTTCATTTCAAACAAATAATTAATTTTATTTTTTTCCAAAAAATTGGGTAAAAAACTAAATAAAAATCTTTCTTTTGACACACTTGACAACATTTTTTTGACAAACTGATAATGCCATAATTCTCAATAATAATAATAAAATTTCATTTCAAACAAATAATTAATTTAATTTTTTTCCAAAAAATTAGGTAAAAAAATAAATAAAAATCTTTCTTTTGACACACTTGACAACATTTTTTTGACAAACTTATAATGCAATAATCTAGTTTTTGATCTCACATACCAATCCCTACCATCAAGATTTCTCCAAATTCAATGTTCCTACTCGTAATCACTTAAAATGAACGTTTTTTAAGCCAAAAATATGAAAATTTGCTGTTTTTGAAACACATAGTGATTTTTTTGACACACTTCCGGTACAGTTATCGAACATAGCGTCCTTTCCGACCTGTCCCTTTAGTATACCTATTTTTAGAAAAAACATTTTTGCAATCCCTCCAGCGGTTTTCCCTGCAGCGTAGGTAATGGTGGCCGGCCGGCCGGACGGAAGGCCGGCAGACAAACATATTTTTTTTGCTTTTTTAGAATCAGTAGGTCCTAAGGCGTCGAGAAATGCCAAAAAAGTGGGGGTAAGAATTTCACTTTTGGCTCATGAATGTAATACTTAGGTCGTTTAGACCGAAGTAATATTAAAATTAAAATAAAATTAAGAATATAATAGTAGTTTAATCAATGAGTGAATAATGAAGTAGTTAATTCTCAAGCAAAAGTCTCGCTCGTGCCTCCCTCGAATTTTAATTTGCGAGAGAATAAAATTTATTATTCACGAATCGATTACAATACTTTATTCTCTGACAAAGAATTGTGTATAAATATAAAAACCTTTTTATTAAATTAAAACAATAAATCTTTATTGTTTTAATTGATAAATCAAATTTCTTAATAAAAAAACCCTGATGATAAAAAACGCCCTTCTCATACAATCAACCAAGTTCAACTAAACGAAATAAGAGAATTTAAATTAAAATTTGATTTTTGAACAAAACTTATCAAAGCAATTGTGATTATAATTTGAAAATAATTTGAATGAAATCAAAACAATTTGACCAATTAGAATCAACCAATTGAATAATGATAATTTTTTTATAGGAAAATTTTTTATTAGTTAATAGGTTAAGTTCATTAGGCTATAGGTTAGAAAACAATACAATAATACATACTATTATTATCGAAAAAACATACAAATAAAGCTGAAGAGAATAAACTATTTTAGCTCAACTACCCAAAACTTAACAACTTAACGTAACGTAGCTTAATGATGCGACATATGAACATAACATATAATCGACCACCGAAAACTTAAGAACTTTTCGTTCAGTGGAACTGTCACTTTTAACTTTAACGAAAAACTTAAGAGTGCGAAAATTTGCGTAGAAAACTTAAGAATTGTCAAAAATTAACAACAAATATTTATTATGTACATATTTTATCTAATTGTTTGTGTTTTTTTATTTATTATTTTGATATAAGTAAATATTGAATTTAATAATTTTGTGGTTTTGATTTATTTTCAAAAATTTAGCTTCCAATAAATAAAACAAAAATTGATTATTGTTATGTAGTTTTTGTTCATAACCTAAAAATAATTGTGTTTCAACCAAGTGAAAGTTTTAAATAAAATTTATGTGGAAGATCAAAATAGTTTTATAAAATACCAGTGTTGTAATGTAACATAATTTGATTTGAACTAAACCATATAGTTTTCATTTAATTTTTTTTAATAATTTTTATTTTGTTTATTTGCAGAAACTCAAAAACTTTGTCAAACGCTATTTTATTTATATGTAATTTTTGTATAAGAGCAATTTGACGAAGATTCAACAACGTTTTGACTTGACCCCTTTTAATTTTGATTATTTTTTGTTTATAGATAGTCTTTGATAAATAAAAAATACAAGTTCTCTTAGAATTTTTTTTTCGACCAGGGGTCTTCACAGAGTGCCCCTCAATTTTTGTTATTTTGTGATGTGAGTGCATTTTGACGAGCGATTGTAGAAAAACTACTCAATCGATTTTCATAAATGATATGTCGTTGAATAGGTATTAGAACAAAGTTTTTAAAAATGTACACTGTTAATTTTTTGAAATAATTTTTAACGGTGTAACATAAGAAAAAAATGGTGTAATTGAAAAAAAGATGGCATAGCCTTTTTTTTTTTTTTTAAACTAAATTGAAGCTTATTTTATATCTAACAACTTGTGAAAGTTTAGGACTAGCTATATTTTTTGTTTTAGAGATAAAATTCGTTGTGCATATGACTGTCGGGAATCAGTTTTTTTTGTTCTGAAAAAAAAATCGAAAAAATTCTACTTGAAGCCGTATTTTTCATTTATCAAAGGCTATCTATAAACTAAAAATAAACCAAATTAAAAAGGGTCGAGTCAAAATGTCGCAAAATTTTGCTGAACTTGACTGAAATTGCTTTTTAAAAAGTTCATTTAATAATAAAATATTTGATATTTAACATAAAAAAAAAATCTGAATCTAAAAATCGCCATTTTTATAATTTTCCTTCAGAACAAAAAAAACTAATTCCTGACAGTCATATGCACAACGAATTTTATCTCTAAAACAAAAAATGACGCTAGTCCTAAACTTTCACAAGTGGTTAAATATAAAATAAGCTTCAATTTAGTTAAAAAAAAAAAAAAAAAGGATATGCCATCTTGTTTTCAATTACATCGTTTTTTTCTTATGTTACACCGTTAAAAATTATTTCAAATTAACAGTGTACATTTTTAAAAACTTTGTTCTAATACCTATTCAACGACATATCATTTATGAAAATCGATTGAGTAGTTTTTCTACAATCGCTCGTCAAAATGCACTCACATCACAATATAACAAAAATTGAGGGGCACCCTGTGAAGACCCCTGGTCGAAAAAAAAAATTCTAAGAGAACTTGTATTTTTATTTATCAAAGACTATCTATAAACAAAAAATAATCAAAATTAAAAGGGGTCAAGTCAAAACGTTGTTGAATCTTCGTGAAATTGCTCATAAGTTTATTTATTTAAATGTATAATTGTATGTATAACAAAACTAAATAAAGTATGCAAGTAAATAATAATTCTTTTGTTGTTTTAAATAATATATCAAATATGTGAATAATACTAAGTTTACACCAGTATCTAATTTGCTACGTATCAAATTTGCTAGCCATTTTCACCATCATACTTTTTAAATTTTATACGGTGATGTAAACTCTTATTAATTAGGTATGACATATTAATTTTTAGCGCGTCATTTTCATTGTTAATTTTTTGGTTAGGAAAAAATAATTTCCATATATATTTTTTATAAAAAACTGAAAACATTTATTATATTAATGCTAAAATTTATTTTACTTCTAATTTCAGCAGAAAAATCACATCAAACATAAATATATTTTTATAAAATAAGTTGATTTATTTTTATTTTAAATGTCATACCTAATTTTAGTGTTCACACCGTAAAAATAATACCTATTTGCTACGTACCTAATATGATACGTAGCAAATCATCCTACCAAATATTTGGTAAGTACTTTTTTGATAACTGTTTACATCGACCATAGTCGACCTAATAAGTATAGTATGTACCTATTAGATCCTGGTGTAAACTTAGTATAAATATATCAAATAAGTGAATAAATATTACAGAAATAAAAATTTTGACGTTTGCTAAGTTCTTAAGTTTTCGCTAGTTGGAAATTAAATTTTTGACATTCGTTAAGTTGTCTTAAGTCTCTTAAGTTTTCGCTGGTTAGTCCTTTATGTTTGTTTGTTTGAATACTAATGTAATTGAGTAATGTTAATGAGTTACAACTTACAGTTAATGAGAGACAAATTAATAAGATGTACTAGTGAGTTTGATATTGTAGTAAACAGTTATACATGCTAAGCCATATTCTGCGTATCAGACGTTATGTGTTACTGAACAACAAAATAATTGGACACGCTGCATATGCATATTGGGCACGCTTAATAATTTTGTGGACACTGGACATACACCAAACCGTTTAATGTTATGCAATACAAACTTCACAATATTGTCCAAATTCGCATTTATGTGTTCGGGAACAGGGCTCCTGTATTTAAATTATTTATTGGAAAATAAGTATTTATTGGAAAATAAGTAGATACACATCTGTACACCTAGGTTTAAAAAACGATTTTGATTTAAAAAACTCTGTAGCATTTAAATTAAAAAAAAATCTGGTAATATTTACGCGGCCCCCTGTTAAGAATCCCTGCTAGTCAAAGAATATTGTTAATGTACTAAGTTGTTGTTGTTGTGAATAAATAAAACCGTTTAATACTCAAATAAATAAAAGTTTGAGATGTACTACGTACTATTTAGTGATCGAATCAGAAACTGGTTGTTGGTGGATAACAGTTAACGAATTGAGAGGGAACGTAACAGTATTTTAGCCACTAACTAATTTCCTATTATAATTAAAGCCATTGTTTACCATTCAAGAATAATTAATCAAGTATTATTATAACGCACGAACTTTACACATACATAATAAAAACATGTTGTTGTTTCAATACAAAACTAACTACCTGTTGTTAAAATGATACATGGTACAAATTCTATGTACATTTTGTATAAATAAAACTAAAACATGAAAATAAACTGCATTTAGTGAACTCTATCAAAATCAATTATCATTTCAATCTGTTTCGTTATTTAAAAGAAAATAAAAAAAAAACAAAAACCAAAACAAAGAAAATGAAAATTATAAAATAAGAGTTTGTAAGCATTGGTTTTTGTTTTTCTTAGTTTCATTCAGTTCATAACATCAGTCAGTATATTCTAGGGTTGTTCCTTTACGCGTAATCTAAAATAGATTACATTACATGTAATCTATGTAATGTAATTTATTTCATCTATGTAAATTTGGCGTAATCTGTTAATTTTGATTTAAGAAGAAATATGTGGAAATATTGTATTATCCCAACTGAAAATTCTTTCTTAAAAGATATGATCTAATATTGTCAATAATATGTCTAATATGTCAATGATATTGTCTAATATTTTTTTTTTTTTTTTTTTTAATAAAATGTGATGTGTAGTAGGCATTACAATATGTGTCACAACAACACATAAAAACCTTTTAAGACCAAGGTCCCACAACAACATGCGTTCTAAGGATGTTAATGGACGAAAATCTGTTTTTTTTTTGTTTTTTTAATATTTTTTGTTAAATAATAGACAACTAAACTAGAAACCTATCACATATAAAATATGACATAGGCCAATATTTCGTGATAGGATAGGGAAAATAAAAATAAAATAAGAGATAAAAAGCAAATTTGTTTTAAAAATTTGCAGGAACAAAACTAAAATTGGTTTGCCAATAGTCCAGCTAATGGCATAATCCTTGATTATGGGACGCAGTATATTTTTCAATGATTAAAGCTCAGATATATAGTTATATGAAAGCTCGTTTCTTCGAGCAAGCTACAGCGTTCCAGCATCAAGGAATATTCATTAGCTAAGATTGAGAGTGCTACCGTTGACTGAATACAGTTCATCCGCCAGCACCCCTAAGATATCACCTTGGCTAGTGATATCTCACTGCTATTGCCAGTGGTATGTGATATCTCACGTTAACTCATGTGCCAGTAACAGGGACTGGAGTGCGCGGGGTTGTCACACCCGTGGATCAAAAAATAGAAAAAAATTAACAAATTAATAAAAACTGATCCCTCCATGCGTACAATAATATTGTCAAAAACAAGGTCTTGCGATCTTGAAAAAAAGTTAATTTATTGCTAAAAAATTTTAGAATTCACATATCAATTAAATAGATTACATTAAAGTTTACATTATAGATTACCCGATAATATCTCGCGTAATTTACGCGTAATCTATGCGTAATCTATACATGTAAAGTAATCTATTTTGTCTACGGCACAACCCTGGTATCTTCTATTAAAAGAGCAATGCACCCTTCAGCTCCAGCGATTTGTTGTTGTCCATTTTGTTTTTTACTCGAGATAGTATTTTTTGTATAAAACGAAAATACGCAAAAACGTTTATGAATTTAGTTTATTAGTTTTTCTTGTTTTTCAATAATAGACGCGCGATACAAAACCTAAGTGTCATAATAATAACTCTAAAATATTTTTAAACATGTCGTCACTGCATATTTTATAAGACGTAGATTTTAAATCTCTTTTATTTCATCTCCCATCTTTTTGTTGTTGTTTTGCTTTGATAATGTTTACGATTTGTGACAAGGGGATGATTTCATATTTTGATTCTTTTTTTGGTTTAAAAATTCGATTTTACTGTGAAAGTTGAGAAACTAAAAGTTTGAATTATTATGCTAAAAGATTAATATACAGTTGAACGGTTGAAATTATTTCTTTGTTGTGGATAATAATTATAATTCAAACCACATAACACTTTTAAATCATAGCAGATATATGCCTAACAAGCACTTTAATCCAGGGTTGTGCCGTAGACAAAATAGATTACTTTACATGTATAGATTACCTGTAAATTACGCGAGATATTTTCGTGTAATCTATAATGTAAACTATTATGTAATCTATTTAATTGATATGTGCATTCTAAACTTTTTTAGCAATTAAATTAACTTTTTTCGAGATCGCAAGATCTTGTTTTTGACAAAAAAATTTTCAGTAGGGATAATACAATATTTCCACATATTTCTTCTTAAATCAAAATTAATAGATTACACCAAATTTTCATAGATGACATAGATTACATTACATAGATTACATGTAATGTAATCTATTTTAGATTACGCGTAAAGGAACAACCCTGCTTTAATCATTAATTACATTACATAATTTATTTCATCTATGTAAATTTGGCGTAATCTATTGATTTTGATTTAAGAAGAAATATGTGGAAATATTGTATTATCCCAACTGAAAATTTTTTCTTAAAAGATATGATCTAATATTGTCAATAATATGTCTAATATGTCAATGATATTGTCTAATATGTCAATAATATTGTCAAAAACAAGGTCTTGCGATCTTGAAAAAAAAGTTAATTTATTGCTAAAAAATTTTAGAATTCACATATCAATTAAATAGATTACATTATAGTTTACATTATAGATTACCCGATAATATCTCGCGTAATTTATACGTAATCTATGCGTAATCTATACATGTAAAGTAATCTATTTTGTCTACGGCACAACCCTGGCTTTAATCAGTAATTATAATACAATAATCGCATGAAAATCCGTCGGTAACATTCGTTTGGTCTTATAGTTGTCAATTGCCGAAAGCGTTACTTTTCACGAATGTCCTAGTTCCCTTCTTCGTTGGTGAGGTCCTATAACCATAAATTTATTTTAGGCAGAATATCGAGGGTGAAAGTTCGGATAAGAACATGGAATGGGTTCTGTCTGAGCCCTCCTAATACTCTTAAAACTTTTGAAACATAGCGTGTAAGGAATGTAATGTTATTGGTTATTAAACCCTTAGCAAAACGCGTCACATTAATTATCAGCCTTGCAATGAAAATTTCTTGTTGAAAATGTTGGTTGATCCAAACAGTTTCTATTAAAATTCCAATATCGTTTTGAATGATTTTTGAAAATAAAATGTGCTGTGTAATAAAAGCTTTAAAGATTTGTCCATAACAACATGCGTTCTGAGGTGTTAATGAACGCAATTTTTTGTTGTTTTTGTTTTTTCTTTAAATGAATAACAATAAATCATAGATCACATTATCACATAATGAAATATGAATAGGGCAACGCTTCATAATAGAATGAAGGAAGGAAAAATAAAATAAGAAGTTAAAAGCAAATTAAAAAAAAAAATTTGCATGAACAAAACTAAAATTGTGTTCACAATAATCAATCTGTAGCATTTTCCTTGATCATGTGACGCACTTTCTTCCTCAATGATTAAAAGCCACATATATAGAGTTATATGAAGGTTCGTTTCGTCGAGCAAGAAATAGCATGCCATCATTAAGGAATATTCCATGACTTTAAGATTAAGGATGCTAACGATACCTGAAAAATGTTTATTTGCAAGCACCTATAAGATGGCACCTAGACTAGTGCTTTCTCACTACTTTTGCCAGTGGTATATGATATCTCACGTTAGCTCGTATGTCAATAGCAGGGACTGGAGAACGCTGAGTATACGCATATATTTAAAAAAAAATAAACAAAAACTGATCACTCCATAGGTTGGTGTAAGGAGATTGAAACCTTTAATAGGGAATATGAATAACGCAGCTCCTATCACAGGTTAAAAATAAAAAACATATTCACACTACATCGACCTCTATTAATGCGGAAGTAAGGAGTTATAACAAGATCTTAAAAATATGTTCCTAAAAATATATTTAAAAGATTTGCTTTTTCCTCTTATTTTATTTTTATTTTCTCCATCCTATCATGATATGTATATAGGTCAAAGTCATATTCTATTATGTGATAGGATTTAATGGTTAATTAGCCATTTAAAATAAAAATAAAAATATTAAAAAGAATTTTAATACGTTCATCAAGAACCCAGAACGCAAATACATTGAGCATCAACACCACAAAATATTATCAAAAAATTATCGAAGGTCAAACTTTACCTTATGTACAATACCAAAATCAGTTACCTTCTATCATATAGTGCTTAATGAGATTTAATCTACCCTCATCCTTAAGAAAATTCAACAGCTTATCCCTTACACATCGCTTATTACCTTAAGTTTTCTTTACTTATATCGTTTTAGTGCATCACTTCCACTAGTTGAATAAGAAACAAAAAATGATAGTGATTCATAAGGATAAGTCTGGTTACATTACAGCACATAAGTTAACGCCGAAGCAACTCTTCAAAAAATTAATAATAATAAATGAGGTATGAAAGTCACTATCAACATTATTATTAACATTAAGATTAAAATTTTACGAAATATTCGTAACAATTACTGAACGACTTCATGTAATGTTTATGCATATTAAAACTGGTTTAGAATTCGAATCACGGTACATAAACATTGTCTTTCGTATATAAGAAATATACATTCAAATAAAATCTAGAATTTCTTTGAAAATTGGAACTCGTTGACCACACAGTTGCTATCTTGCTAACTTAGAAAATGTATAAAAAAAAGTGTTCTTAGAGTTAAAATCAGACTAAGAAATACATTAGAATTGACAATTGAATAAAAACAGAAATATCTCACGATGGATTGAAGAACTCAATTTAAGGAGGGTTTGATGTCTACCAATATCGTGTCTACCAATATCGTAGCTGAGTAGCATTACCAAAGACTTCGAATCATGGCACTGATGAGGTATAGGTTCGAATCTCAACCGAAACACGTATAAGAGATACAAATCCAAAATATACTATCGATTTGAAAAATTCAAATAATTTCCTTATTTACTTGAGTTTAAGTGCTCACAAAAAATCCCTAATAATTCAAAACTTATTCAAAATTCAAATCTAGTGCATTAAAACTTCTAAGTCAAGAAACAAATAACAGTACACAGGAAAATACCAACGTCACTGGCTCAACTGGCAGTTGCATCGCAAGTAGGGATTTTGTCATCTGTGCAAATAGTTTCCATTTCATTTAATTTTTGACTTCAAATAGCACTAAAAACTTGAGAGACGTCATGAGGCAGATATCGTTAAAATCTTTCCCCACATCCAACACAAGATGTTTAATTTCATCACATTTTCTATAATTTTTACCTATCTACATGATCGATCCGTATTAGATGCTTAGATTTAATGAATTTAATTATATCACAACCTCCAAGAAATTTAATGATTCTGTGAATTGTGATACTATAGATTAACACAAAATCAGTTTTTAAAGCTATCACAAGTGGTATTAATGCTTTATTAGATACGAATTTGCAAGGTAAGGTAAAACGTTGATAGATGAATTGGTACCACAATGATAGTTTTTTATATGCGATATTTAGTAGAACCATCTGACAAGAAATTCACAAACTTTACTAGACTATAACTGCAATCTACAACGCCATGGAAGCGGGTGCATTCCTTAGCTGAAAACATCAACTTGGAATTGTCAATGTTCAACCATGCTGCCTTACAAAACGTTATATGCACAATTACGTAGTGCATTATCATAACTTTATTTCACACTTATAATTCTAAAAAATAGCTTGTGATGCGTCAACAAATTAATCATATTTTTCTTTATTTCAACTGTATTCAAATTCCAACAACAAAACACATCACACAATAAAGGCTATCATTAAAAATAATAAAAAAATCTTTAATTCAATCCAAAATTCTTTTAAAAATATGTATAATATAATTTCTTTTCTTTGTATTGAATAACAACAAACGTACTTCGACTATGAGTTCGTTTTATTCGTATATAAAAACTGAATTGTTTGTTTTACCCGGCTACAGCTGATATATAACAACAAAACCATGTGATCATTTATCTAAATTCTGATTGGTTATTTCTATTCTTGTATAACGTAAAGTAATTTATTTGGTGTTGGTGTGGTTATATGATTGTAAGAAAAAACAAACAAAGAAAATATGTTTAATATACATTGGAAAATTGGAAAATAAATAAATAGGGGAAACAAATTATTAATATCTGTGTGTATTTATGTTTTCATTTAATTTTTGTACAGTGTATGACCTAGTTTGGGTTTTCCCCTGGATCCATGAAAATACAACAAAAAATTTAAAAAATATGACGAAATAACAGCTACTAACACTATTTCATATCTTTTAATATATTATGAAGCCAAAAAACCCGTTATTTGTGTTGATGCTTGTGTTTTTTTGTATTATGGGTAAGTAAACGATTGAGTTTTTTGTATTATATTTTATAAAAAAATTGTTGAAATTTATTTTTGTACATAATATTATGTCATAAAAAATGAAATTAATCCTACAGAAAAATAGAATTCGATAACGTAAAGTGTAAACTAATAAAAAATATTTAACTTACTAATTGCGGAAGGTAAATTCATTTTGGCTTAATTTTTTTGTTGTGGATGAAGGTTGTTTGTTGAAATTTAGACATTAATACTAGTTTCCCACCGTAGCAATTTGCTAGCTAGTATAGTTTAATAAAGTATAATAGCAACGGTGTGAAAGCAAACTATCACAACAATTATTTTAAATTTGCTATTTTCATTTGCTAGCTAGTAAATATAATACTTATCAAATAAAGTATAATATCGACGGTGTGAAACGTAATTATTATTTTATAGGTGAAATGTCATTTTATGAAATTTGTAAATATTGTGTTTTCTTGCGATTTTTAGCTTGTAAGATTCAATTCTGATATTTAATAAATTAAAGTGTATGTATTAATTGTTGATTATGATATGGATATGTTTAGTATAGCATTATAAAGGAATAGGACATGAAAAACGTAGTCAACGTAGACGTTTGGTTTTCGTGAGAGAATTATTTAAAAAAGACGTTATAGAATAAAACTTATATGTATTTTATGCTGTTCAAAAACAGTGGCAGGGCTGTTCTAAATCTAGTTTGATTTTCTCTGGGTTGTAAATTTCATTTTAAAAACTATAACGCTAATATCAAATATAAAATTGACAGTACGGTATTTTGATATATCAATTTTATTCTAGTGTCAAGTTAGGTTTGGTTTCCCACCGAAACATTATCTTAATATAATATGAACGGTGAGAAATCAAACTAATATCAAACATTTGCTATACTACATAGTAAATTTCTGCGGTGGGAAACTAGTATAAGTTGGCGAAAATAAAGCTACACAACTTAAGTCTTACAGGTTAAGGTACGTTGTCGCTAACGACTAGGTAGGCTTTATTTATTTTTCTTGACTAATATTGTTCAATTATTCTACATTTGATATTTTTTCAATGGAAAATGCGTGGCTCTATTTTGCTCAATTCAAAAATTCATATTACTGTGTAGTTTAATTAAGATCCAGGCTTAAACCCCGTGGGGGACGTGTTTGTTTTTTTTATACAAGCTTTTTTCAAACGTCCAATATACGTTTTACAAAATGTATCATTATGCACATTTTACTTTTTTCGGGCTATTTTTGATTTTATAATGATTATACATTAAGTTTTGTACGAGCAAACCGTAAAATGCACTTTTGCGATTTCAAAAATTATGCGTAAAGCAGACCTGTTTTCTTATTGAAATAACAATGCCTAAAATTGAAATAACAAAGCCCAAAATTGCTATTTTACGCCCTAAATTGTAAATTTTTCTGACATCAAACGAACTCAAAAGAACAATAGCTATTTATGTATTAAGGGCGTAAAGTATGTCTTTTCCTTTAGGTCCGATTTGCATACAAGATTTTCTGTACGAGTAAGATTCTGTATTATTTGCATAAATAAAAATACATATATTTATACAAGATAGCAAAACATTTTTAGAAAATTATTTTTTTAACTACTAACTTGAGAAATCGCCATTATTTACTCGAATGTCCCAATGAGAAGTCATTTTTCTCAAGCTAGGTCAATAATAATAACAAAGCATTACCTAGGGTAATTATGACAAATTTTCCTTTATTTTTAATTGAAATGAACAAACAAATACAAACAAATAATAATTGCATTCCTTTATTTCGTTTTATTTGTATGAAACTAAACTTCCAGGCTACTTGATATTTTAAGATATTTAAAAAATTAAATGGAAAATGACTAATATCAAAATATAATCAAAGCAAATATGATAATTAGTGTTAGTTGTTAAAAAATTTTTTATATATACCTTGGTTGAGAAGACTAATATAGACCTCGAACATTATATCCCTCGGCGGTACGCGCCTCAGGATCTAAAAGTTCTCGGTCAATAATAGCTTACTGCTCAACCTTGTTCTATAATGTACTATTATCCAAGTAGTTTTTCGAAATAATAGTCATAATAATAACTTTAGGCATTGTTATTTCAATTTTAAGCATTGTTATTTCAATGTTGGCATTGTTATTTCAATGTGAAAAAAAAGTCAGGCAAGTGCGAATATAATTCGCTCGCTGAGGGTTCCGTGTATATAATATTTGAAAAAACAGTTTTTGTTTGCATTGTTTCACGTCGGGTTGCATTTTACCCAAAGCTGTTTATGGTGGCTAAAGAAAACTTCAATAACGCCAGCTTATAAACTATTTTTATTGGAACATATATTATCAATTGTTGTAGCTTCAACTGTTGTTGGTTAACGAATTTTTCTTTATAAATTTTTTTGTAGAAAATAGTTTGAGAGCCAGTTTTGAGGATTTTTATTGAAACCAACGGAAAAAACGGAGAAAAAGGGTCGTCAAATTATTGCCAACGAGTGCATTGTTAACACAGTCGAGTGATTTGTCTACTGAACATTGGGGAGATCGGTATAGTATACCAACAGGGTTTGTACTTCAGCTAGTTGAACATTCACAATGACTGCCAGCAAACCTAAACTCAAAGTGATGGTGACTACTATTTTTCTGCACTGGTGGTACTATATCAGATTTAACGAAAAGAATAGATCTCCAACCTCGATTAACTTGACTGTAACAATTTTCTAGTTCATCAGTAGTTCAATAGTTCAAAAATTTCAAAAATGTTTGCAATTAGTGATCAACTTCACAGAGAACATTTGCAATGCAACCATATTAAATGATAATCTATCGAATAGCAAACAGGTATTAGGTATGTTATCCCATAATTTTTCACCTAACGCCTTTCGCCTGAAGTTTAGTTCATCTGACTTGTTAAACTGTGTTGATCTAATCTGATCTTGTTTGTTAATTTCTATGGTTTCTATGGTTCATTTCTATGGTTTCTAGGTACCAGTGTACCTATTTTGTATGACAAGTACGGTGGTTTCGGAGTAAGTAATTGACAATTGTGACATCCAATAAACAAATATATTTACGCTCACCTAATTGTTCGTGACACATTGAATTATTTGAATTAAATCTTTGGAATAAAATTTTAACTTTTTTCTAACCTTAATTTTTTTGCCATCTACATTTATAAAAATTATTTAATTATTATTTGTCTGTCAATGTGTTTTAATTTTAACGTACATTTAATATATGTAAATTTATCTATAGCTTTAGAGACATTTACTTAATGGCTTTTGCTGACTGCAAAATGATACTATTACATTTTTTTCAAACTTTTTATATATTACTAATAAAATAAGTTAAATTAAATGACATTAAAAAAACTATAGGAGAATTTACTCAAACAGTTTTCAACCACTTTATCTGGGAAGCACGGGCATCGCCGGGCGGGTGTACCTTCTACTAATTAATAATTATTAGTTTTTGAATAATATTTTTTTTTATTTGTTTAATATTTTTTTTTTTGAATAATATTTTTTTTTAAATAATATTTTTTTTTGAATAATATCTTTTTTGAATAAAATTTTTTTTTTATTTTTGGATATTTTTTTTTTTTTGAATATTTTTTTGACTAAGAAAACCAAGAAAAATCGACGATTATACGTTCTTATACTTTTTGAATAATAATTTTTTTTTTTTGAATAAATTTTTTTTTTATTTATTTTTTGAATACTGTTTTTTTTTTATATTTTTTATTTGAATAATATTTTTTTTTGTATAATATTTTTTTCTTTTGAATAATATTTTCTTTCTTGAATAACATTTTTTTTTTTTATTTTTTTTTTTTCTATATTATTTTTTGGTTTTTTTTTAGTTATTTTTTTTTAATGTATCCTATCTGTCTGTCTGTGTGCGTGTGTGCGAGCGAATGGCCAAAGAAGTATAACTTCCACCGTCTGGTCCGACGCAGACCCTACTTTTTTACTTTTCGTTTCTTATTTTATTCTTGGTGTTGGTTTAGTCAATGAGCAATTTTATCCCTTAATCGTTGGCCTCCTACTTTAATTAAATTGTTGTCATCATTATCGTTACTGTTTTGTTCCCCAACATCGGTAGGCAAATCATCGAAATACCATATGTTTTCATCGTTGAAAACTGTTGACAAATTGTGCAACACAGCACAGGCGATGATTACGGAAGGGCTTTTGTTGTAGGCAACTCGCAAAGTGTAACCAATAATGGAAAATCTTCTTTTCAACTAGAAAAAAATCCGTTCCATAACCACTCTGGTTTTTCTGTGTATTTTGTTGAAATTTTCTTCATCTCTACTAACTGGATTTTTATATAGAGTACGACATCCATAACCCATATCTGCCAAAACCAAAATATTATTGATATTTTTTAATAATTTATAAACATCCGACTGCTTCCATATCCTGCTGTCTTCCACAGACACTTGCTATTGCACGTCAATGCTGGTGAATAGCTCATTAGCATCACATGTTGCCTGTTCGTTAATACTTGCATAACCGTTTCTGTTGATATACAGTAAAACTCGCTTTTAGCGTACCCCATGTATAAAGTACACTGGGTTTATAGAGTACAGCAAATTTTTTTCTTACATCTATAAACATTTTACGAACAAATTATCATTCTTATAAGGCACCTCGGCTTATAAGGTTATAACGTACACATTTTTAGTCCCGTGTACTATTTTTCTGTGTAATTTGCCCAGTTTATAAAGTACGAATAGAAAATAAGAATGCAGTGCATTACGATATTTATTATTTTTTTCTACGAAATGTTTGTTTCCTTGCATGCATTTGTTGTGGTTCATGGGTTAATTCGCAAGTAAGTTTTGAGAAAATATTTGATAATTTATTATTACAAATTCTTTAATGCTTTTATGTTTTATAAAAATGCTAATGATGCGTAACGGCTCCAAATCAAATTAAAACGAATATGAACACTTTGGCCAATAAATTAAAATGTTTGGCGGAAGTCGATCAAAAGAAGTCTTTCTCAAGTTACTGTAATGTTTGGATTGTAGAAAAAGCTCTAAAAATGTTGCTTTACACTATAAAGTTCAAATTCAGGATTTTGTAAACTCTACTAGTGTATCGAACCTTAAAGATAGAGCGAAAATACTCTTAGATGCCTTTCATTTTATTTCGAAGTCGTTATTAAAAATTAAAGCACTATACCATGCGCAATTGTTTCAAAAAACCTGGGATAATTACGATCGTATACTTCGACAGTGCCGATGATTTTAGTGATTTGGCAGTTTTATGGAAACATCCAAGCTAGCCTCAATAATGTTAAGTTGACAACACTAAACAAATTTGTAAATAGCTATTGTGACTGGTGAAAGGAGTTTATTAGACGCTTCAAACGAAAAAGAATCTGAGTCTGATGATGACGATTTATAGAAATTCTAACAAAGGAGTGACAATCCTGTCTACTCCAGTCCCTGCTATAGACATATGAGCTAACGTGAGATATGACATACCACTGACAATAACAGTGAGATCTTACTAACCAAGGTGTTATCTTAGGGATACTGCCTGATGAACTATATTCAGTCAACGATAGCGCCCTAAATGTAATGGAATATACCTCAACGATGGCACGCTATTATGTTTTTTTAAATAAAAATTGTTATGTTATAAGAGTTACAATATCTGTCACAAAAGCACATAGATTCCTGGTAAGACCTAAGTAGCACAACAATATGCGTTCTGAGATGTTGATGAACGCTTTTTTCAAACCTTAGTAGATCGACGGCACTCGTGACTCGGACAAAGCCTTCCATTTGTACGATGTATGGACAAAGAACCTCCCTTCATTTTATCACTATGACAGTGAGTGATCTCGACCGTTTGACTATTTGCACAAACCGATTGACAAGTAAGCGGGGGAAAAAATATGGTTGACGCATGATTGATCCGATTTCATCCGACACTGCTGGTGACGATATTTATAAAAAGCAACGAGATCAGAGAATTAAGATTTGATGTTAAGTTTCAATCACCTACAAAATGTGTAGCACGTTTTTGAACAGAGTTTAAAAGAGTCAGGAAGGAAACAGATGAAGCACCCCAAACTTGACAATAATACTCCATACAAGGATGAATCTATATTCGTAGAATTTACAAATATGGAGTAATTGATATGGAGTGAAATATTCTTTACATCAATTGAGGACTGAGTTTTCTTGGCGCGCTCTTTGCCATCGCCATTATACGATCGTTTTAGAGTAAGTCGATAGAAATTTTGACGCCCAATAAAATTTTTCACATTCATTTGTTTGTCACACACTAATCAAAATATCTTTGGCAAACTCGGTCGTTGATCTGGCAACAATCAATAGCTATGTTTTGGTGGAATTAAAATTAAATTTTTATTTTAGTCGCCTCAATCGTCGACTTTTACCAGGCTATAGTTTACATTTATGGCAGCGTCTCTTCGGGTGGGATTTATTCGTTCATGCATTTTTTCCTTTAAAGATAGGAAAACGAACGACTTGTGCAGTGTACTATCATCTGCAAAACTGTTTATTGGGTTACTGGTGATTTCATTTGATATATATTAAAATTAGAGTGGTGACAAAACTAAGCCTTGGGGTACTACAGCGTTAGTTAATTTAGACGCAGAAGAAAATCCATCGATGGTTACCGAAATGTATCGGTCGGTGTAAAAATTTTGAATAAACAACACAACTGCGGGCTTAAATACGTACGCTACGCGCTTGCTGATCAGGTTGGCATACCAGATTGGATCAAATGTAAAATGGCAACCAAATTGTATTTAAATTGGAATATATAATTCAAGTTGGCCTTAAACAAAAGAAAATTATTGATTATTTTCCAGTAAACAAATTTTTCATCCAGCTCAATCTGAGTTGGTACATATTCAGACGTTCAGCTTCGAATATATGTATATACATACATATGTTTTTGTAGCGTCGGTTTGATTAGCTTTTACATAACTATTATATGATAATGAATTGTTTTTAAACTATATGTTCCTATTTTTTTGTGATCACTTTATATCAATTAACATGTAGTAAATAATTAAATATGAAATATAATGATATAATGAGAATGACAGGCAAATTTCCTTATGCTTTTTTAATTTTTATGGATATAACGTACCATGGTATATAACGTACGCTTACGTCGGTCCCTCGGCCGTACTTTATAAACGAGTTTTACTGTATTCATCCGCGAAATCATAAGGCCTCAGAATTTTAATGTAGTTACAATCCAGTGCTCCAACCACAAATGGAAATTTATGTTTTCTTCGCCATATTTCTTGGCATTTCCAAATTTCAACCTCGAATTTTGAAACAAAATAAATTCGTAAGCAACTGACATAATTTTTTCCAAAACCTAAAAATATTTTAAAAATATATGCGTGTAACATGGTTTTTGTTATATTTTAAAACGGTTTGTTATCTAAATAAAATATTATTATAATCCTCTTTACTATAAGCTTGAAATTTTTGCATACAGATGTACGGTAAATTCCTTGCTCCTCTGTTACTCCAATTTAAAACCCCCGGTCAGCAAGGCATCTCAAAAACATCTTCATTTGATGGTTTGGTGAAATGACGTTCCCTCGAGTTTTATAGCTTTCGCTCAAGAACATTTCACACAAAGTTTTAACATTTTCCTTCTTACAAACGATAAATGCTTTTATAATCAGCATTTGTTTTTGATTTTCGGTCTCTATAAAATTTTTTATTTTGCGAACATTCTGCATTATTAATAAATTCAGCAATTGTTCAGAAATAAGTTGCACAAACAGCACTTGAAAATATTTAGTACGACAATGTCAAAAATTAGAATATTTTTGGTTTTATTCACTCGATTTTAAGAATATTTTGGGATATTTTCAATAGATTAAATTATATGCTATAACCTATAGTTGTTATTCACTGATTTGTCAGAAAATGCTAGAAAACTTAAGTATTTAGTATATTCTACTTTTTATTCACTTCGCCCAATTGTGTCAGAAATGTATTTTTTCCTACAATCGTTTAAGAGTTAATCATTCCCGCACGCAAATCGCGTGCGCAAATTGATCAATTTCCGCATTAGTGCGGGAATGTCAATAGTCAAAAACTCAAGAATACAAGTGAAATTAATTGATTATTTATTATTATTATTATATATATTGATAAAACAGTGTTGAGTGTTGCTCGGTCTGCGGCTGCTTGAATGTCCTCGGGAATCCAGTTTTCGTCATCTGATTCGTTATTTTCCAGCATTTTTCTTGCCACAAAAATTCACAAATGCACAGTTTGTTTTTCGTATTTTTTCTTTACAAGTTTCATCCATAGCAACCATTGCAACTTGATTTTCACAATAATGCGCGATTTACATGTTCCAAATTAATTTTTTTTAATAAAATATGTTGTGTAGTAGGAATTATAATATGTTTCACAACAACACATAAAAACCTTTTAAGACCAAGGTCCAACAACAACATACGTTCTAAGGTGATGATGAACGCAAATATTTGTTTTTTTGTATTTTGATACTTTTTTCAAAGAATGAATAACTAAACACATATAAAATATGACATAGAATAGACCAATATTTCGTGATAGGATAGAGAAAATAAAAATAAAATAAGAGATAAATAGCAAATTTGATTTAAAATTTCGCAGAAACAAATCAAAAATGGTGTTGCCAATTATCCAGCTACACTGTGTTCCTCAATGAATAGTCCACACATAGAGTTATATGAAGGCTCGATTGTTCAAGCAAGCAATAACGTAATATCATCAGGAAATACTTCATAGCTAAGATTGGGGGTGGTTGGCTGAATAGAGTTCATTCGCCAGCTATCACCTTGGCTAGTGATATCTCAATTTCTCACTGCTATTGCCAGAGGCATATGCGATATCTCACGTGAACTCGGATGTCAATAGCAGGAACTGGCGTATGCACGGTTGTCACACCCGTAGATCAAAAATTAAAAAAAAAATTACAAATTAAAAAACATGATCCCTGCATGCGTAAATTTTTAAATACGAATTTTGTGAACTGTTCTTACTTTTTTATAACAATTGAGCTTTCAGTGCTTTGGTTGACGCAAAAAACACCCATAATGTCACCGAAATTTAACTGCCTCGCTAATTTTGATTCTTAGTACAAAATCGCAAGACACGCTCTTGAAAGAAACAGGATTTGAGGATCTTTTTGATTCAAAAAATAGTATATCAATATTTTTAATGGCATTTGCATTCAATAAATCTAGAGCGAAAGATTTTCTTCGAAATGTTCCGTATATACGTGTTTGAGCTGAATTATCTCATTTGCCAACTCTTCTGAAATATCTGGCATGTATATTGCAACGAATTGCTTTGTAGAGGTATTGTTTCTAAATTTCCTCCTCTTTCCTTAGAATTTAAACATTACGCTTGCTATTACTAAATCTGCAATAACTAAAATCGTGTCTTTTGAATTCTGTTTCTTGGTCATAAATGCGGATGTTTTCAGGATTTTCAATTGCATTTCCAGAAAATGTGCCGAACCGTTTTTTTTTACTTATTGACAAAAAATAAGAAATATTTAAACCATTTGTTGTTTGTCTTGTTTGAATGATGATGTTTCTGTCATGGATATCTTTCAATATTTTAAGCCTATTGATGGCATTAACCTTCAGGTAAATTTACTCATGTACTTTTTTAATTTCGTTGAAGTGTAGATAAGTTTCTGCTGTTAAATTAAGACCTTTAAGATATTCAGCCATATTTTTTTAGTACTGGGCGACGTTTTGCAAACGATCTAGTACAGCATTAATTCTAGTTGACCATCGCGTGTTAGATAGCTTATGTAGTATAATTTAGCTTGTCCCTTGAGGACGACATAGAGGAGAACAATTTTACTTTTTTGGAGCTCAAAACTAACCAATCTCGCACAATTTTTCTCCTTTCGGTAAAATATTGAACAGGAGCGACTTAGAAAGTGGTTTGTTTATTCAAACTATCACAGGCAAACAATGTAGGCATTTACATATAGCCTTGACGAATCACATTTTCAGTAATTTGTGACTTTTTTATTTTATCTTCTAAACTAACTAGCAACATCAAAACCATGGCGAAACCCATTATGCTTTGTTTGGTTTTCTACTTGCGATGTACTTGAATGACGGAATCTGGGATTCGAATTTACAAACAAAATTAACTTTTGTTCCTGAGGAAGCTGAAACTAAAGTTTAAATTTGGAAAACATTTACTAAGTCGTGTAATATATTATCCACATTAGAAATTCAAATCGCGAATGGTTTGTGTTAATTATTTTGTTTTTGTGAGAGAAAAATAAATATTTATAGTGGGGTGGTGCTCAAAAACAAGTTGCCAATACAAGCTGTGAAAACAGAATTAATTCACGTTGTCTTTTCAAGTCCTGCGTAAAACAATTAATTTAAATTTCATCTCAATACTTTGATTTTTTGGTTACTGTTAGTTTTTTAATTCAAAATTGACCGTTTTTTATCGTTTCCGTATATTTGTAATCACATGTGGCATCTATTATATGACCCATCTTGGAAAAGAAAAACTTCTTATTTAAACCTTGAAGCCAAATTAATTAAATCATCGTGTATTTTATTAATGATACTTAAGATTTAGTGGAAGGTCAAATCCACATATACTTTAGTTTTGGTTAAAAATTATTTGCGATAACGAGAAGAGCTTCAATTTTATTAGCGATCGATTTATTATCAGAATTTGAATTGAAAACAAAACAGGTGAATATTTATTTGGTTTAAGATAAATTCAAGATTTTATTAAGAGTTTAGCAATGGATCTAACCATTATGTAGTTTAGAATTCTAAGACACTAGAAATGAATGTATTCAATTGAATAGAATGAAAAATTGCTTTGAAAAGTGAAAGATCCGTAACAAAAGTTTTATCTCAATTCCGGTCGGTTCGGGGAATCGAACCGGCGTCCCTCTGATCAAAGTTTATATGGTTAACCATTTAACCAACTCGACCAGCGACGAGATAAAAATTTTGTTTTTGGACGATCGACTTAACATCACAATTATTTAATTCATTTTTAGTGTCAATTTTTTGTCTTATTTATTTATTCTACGAACACGTTTTACCGTTCTTCATACCTTAAAACAAAATTTTTATCTCGTCGCTGGTCGAGTTGGTTAAATGGTTAACCATATAAACTTTGATCAGAGGGACGCCGGTTCGATTCCCCGAACCGACCGGAATTGAGATAAAACTTTTGTTACGGATCTTTCACTTTTCAAAGCAATTTTTCATTCTATTCAATTGAATACATTCATTTCTAGTGTCTTAGAATTCTAAACTACATAATGGTTAGATCCATTGCTAAACTCTTAATAAAATCTTGAATTTAAAATGGTTAGTGGCCATTCTCCACTAGTTGGGATTTGTCTCCCATATTCGTAGATCCATAATGTACTTCATTTAATGTCAACTTAGTTGAGGTATGAAGAACGGTAAAACGTGTTCGTAGAATAAATAAATAAGACAAAAAATTGACACTAAAAATGAATTAAATAATTGTGATGTTAAGTCGATCGTCCAAAAACAAAATTTTAATCTCGTCGCTGGTCGAGTTGGTTAAATGGTTAACCATATAAACTTTGATCAGAGGGACGCCGGTTCGATTCCCCGAACCGACCGGAATTGAGATTAAACTTTTGTTACGGATCTTTCACTTTTCAAAGCAATTTTTCATTCTATTCAATTGAATACATTCATTTCTAGTGTCTTAGAATTCTAAACTACATAATGGTTAGATCCATTGCTAAACTCTTAATAAAATCTTGAATTTAAATTGGTTAGTGGCCATTCTCCACTAGTTGGGATTTGTCTCCCATATTCGTAGATCCATAATGTTCTTCATTCAATGTCAACTTAGTTGAGGTATGAAGAACGGTAAAACGTGTTCGTAGAATAAATAAATAAGACAAAAAATTGACACTAAAAATGAATTAAATAATTGTGATGTTAAGTCGATCGTCCAAAAACAAAATTTTTATCTCGTCGCTGGTCGAGTTGGTTAAATGGTTAACCATATAAACTTTGATCAGAGGGACGCCGGTTCGATTCCCCGAACCGACCGGAATTGAGATAAAACTTTTGTTACGGATCTTTCACTTTTCAAAGCAATTTTTCATTCTATTCAATTGAATACATTCATTTCTAGTGTCTTAGAATTTTAAGATAAATTCTTTGGAATTATTTATAATTTTTGGCGATTTATTTAATTTTATTAAAAAACAAATATTACAATTTGTAAATAGACATTTATTTGAAAGAAAAAAAAACATTTTTTATTATTGATATATAACAATTTATTATTATAAATATATTTTTTGAAACAATATTAGAACTTTTATTTTTTAAAGAATTTTATCAATAGACATTTTTACATGGTCGGAGTTCGGGCCCTTTTAAAAAGCCGGGCCCGGGACGAAACCCCCCCTTCCCCCTCACTCTTGTGGGGCCTGGTTACAGCTACACGCGTTACAAAATTTTTGGTAGTTAAAAAGAGAAAAAAATTGATAAAATAGAAGGCGTTGTGCTATAATTTTTGACAGAAAAACTATTGAAAAGAAAAATTAAATATTCTTTTGTTGTTTGGTATTTTGTTTATTAAATAAAAACATGGATTCTTGATAAATTGATATTATAAACATGGATTCTTGGATATTGATAAATTTCATAAATAAATTAAACTAAATAACAAATTTAATTTAACAATGGTGATGCTATTCAATACAATCAACAATGGCGATGCTATAAATTTTTGACATTCAATACAAAAAACAAAAATATTACAAAACAATACTAAAATTTTAATAAAATATTATAACTGAATATTTTTATTTATAAAAAACTAACTTGGACAAGCAAAAACTTAATTTTTTTTCAAATAAAATCATTTATGTTAAAATAAAATAATTTTTGCTGCCATAAAATATACTTGGGTAAAGTATATTTTTTTTTTCAAATGAAATTTGTAAACCTTAACTATGTCTAGCTGGTCACCCAAAATAAACCCGTTTCGAAATATACGTCTTAGAAAAAAAATTATTCAAAACGTCAAATTATCAGTCCCCTGGCGTGTCCCACCTTGAAAGTCAAAGCTAGTAAACTAAATAATCAATGATTCTAAGTGAGTAGATACAAATTTACACTGTTGTAATAATTTTGAATAATGATGCTTTAATAATGTGTAAATAATCATAACATTACTCTATATTTCATATACGATATATCCTATTAAAGTTTGTCCCACGAATTTGTTATTATTCTCCTGCCTAATCAAAACACAATGAAAATGTTGGAAATTCATATTTCTATCAAGTTATCGCTCGTCACAGGAAATAATTAAAGCTCAATAAATATAATATTGCAAGTGTTTTACTTAGTCCGAGGTTTTATCAATCAAAACAGTCATCATTACTAGCAAGATCGTGTTTTGCCCAGTCAAATTATCAGTCCCCTGGCAAGCATTTTCGTAAAAAGTATTTTAATTACAGGTAAGTTTGTAGTTTTATCCGTCGTAAATATGTGTTGCCTTGGTATAGAATCCGTTTATTTTTTTTTTTAGATGTAATTTTGTCATTTTTAAGCGAAATACTGATAAATTCTCAGTCCCCTGGAAGATTTAAAAACGGGTAGACTTAGATAAATGTTTATTTCGTATTTTGAGATAATATTGAGATAATTTTGAGTTAATTTAGGAGTTAGAAGGATATTTTTTAATCTTGACTCTTGTGTTTTTTTTTTTTTTTGTTTTTGTTTTTTTTTTTACTCAGAATTCAGAAAAGTTGAAAGAACGTCATTAACTTTAACTAAAACCAATTGCCAGAACTTAAACGCAAAAAACATGTCGTGCCGTAATTAGCTCCATTTTCTTCCTTCGTGTGTAGAACTACCCATATACTTATTGCTTCATTTTTTACTGGAAAAAATGTTGGAACATGTAATCGCGCATAAATTAGAAATGTTTCAAATCTTAACAAAACTAAACGATTCTAATTAGACGCTTATAGGAAATAGTAATTCTTTAACGATTGATCCTGCTTTCGATTCGGAAACACCAACTTCGCGCACTTGTTAGGAAAATAACTATTTCCTTCACTTTATTTTGGTGATGCAGTTTTTTTGGTGAAATTTGCAATTTTTGTTAATTATAAGTAGGGTTTCTAATCCGGATATCCGAATATCGAACTATCCGGATTATTCGACCAATTTTCACTATTCGATTATCCGGATACTTTTTTGTAATTATCCGGATATTAAAAATACCTTTATTTTGTAAAAAAAATAATCAAATTGCGTTTCGAAGTTAAAAATAAATATTTAAACTGCATTGCAAAGTTTATTAGTGCGGTGAAGTGACTGCTGTAAGTTAAAAATTTATTTACAACTTCAATGTTATGAAAACTGTAATCTTTGAATATTTTATGACACACTTCGTCAATCTGCAGTGTAAAGGGTTGTTACAAATATTTATTTGATGCTATGTCGATTTAAAAAAAAAATGTTTTAAAAACATGCAGCCCGTCAATAAAATCTGAAGTGCGCTAGTTTTTTAAAGGTTATTAGAGCAGAGGATTCTTTTTAATAATTTATATATTTTGCATCTTCTTCAATAAATTAAATGCAGTAAATTATAACTATATTAGTAAATTTATTTAACAACAAACAGATTTATAATTTTTAAAAGCACTGGCTATACATAGTAACAACGCTCTAAAGTTTGGAATCATTTAAAAAAACATTAAAAAAAGAGATGTTGCTTTCTGTAAGCATTGCAGTAAACAAATTGGATGTAAAGGATAAATTATTTAAAAGTTCATAAAATAATCCATAAATTCAGCTTCAACTTTAACTTCAATCGATAAAATTCATGAATCATCTACATCAAAAAAACTTAAAAGTGATTTCGGTGATGGTGAAACTACACAATTCTTAAAAATGAAACCCCGTATGAAATTTTGTCTCGATGTGACAGAAGATGAGTTTTCAATGAATGCTATAGTGGAATCATAGATATGTCCGAAGTAAAGGCTTTGTCATGCCTAAAAATCTCTCTACTGTAACGAAAAGTATTTTAAAACTTTATGGTATAAAAAAGAGAGAGTTGTTGGATCTCTTATTTCCACTGGAAAAAGCAGTAAAAGAATTAAGCGAAAATTCAACGACGTTTTGACTGCGTTACAAAGTTGTTTTCAAAAAGTTTGAAGAATGTGGAACGAATTTTTCAAAAAAGCTAATTAAACAGATAAAAAATCGAATGGATGAACGTCGTGATAAATTCCATATGACTATGTTAATCTTTTTACAAACAGGCAATATTCCACATTCCAATAAATATTTTCATTGTGTTTCAAATGGTGCCTCTATTGCATTAGTGGTAGAAATTTTTAGAAGAATACATCCACCTGTGATTATGATGACTCTGAAGAAATCACTGAAGAAATTACTATTGAAAGTAAGGATGAAGAAAGTCTAAGTAGTGAAGTTTGTAAGATATCATCACTGCAGAAACAACTTGAGAATGCAATTCCTTCAATTATACTCATGTTGAGAAGCAGAATGAATAAAGTTCCACATTGCTAAAAAAAGATTTCGTTTATTTAAATAATTATAATAAAAAATTACAGGCAATTTAAATATTCTATATCGCGCATTATTAACATATATTAACCTATCTGGACTGCAACAGAGCGCATATTTTTAATTACTGGTCTCACCAGGACAAAAATTAGAACTCGACTCAATTTCGAACAACATTTAATGCAATGCAATTTTTCTAAAATATGCGTTTTTAAAAATGAATCAATAACTTCATTAAATTTATGATTAATTCTATTTTTTATTGTTATTTTATGATTTGTTACTATTTTTGTTATTTTGTGACTATGTAATGTATGAATTAATATAGATATACGAAAAATATGCATAAATGAATTAAATACCGCAAAATAAAAAATCATGTCTTATTATTTGTTTTAATTATCGGGATATCCGGATTATCCGGATAATTTATTTTTTATGTATTCGATATCCGGATAATCAAATAGGTCGGATATTTAGAAACCCTAATTATAAGAGTGATTCATAACTATCTGATATATCTGATCTGAATTTAATATAATTAACACTACTAATTGTGTCGTTGGCACTTGGCGTAAGTTTTCAAATAACATAATGTCAATTTCTTATTACTTTACACAATTATAACTTGCTTAATAAGTGTCATTAGAAAAGAAATAATGAAATTTTCAGGAGTACTCCTGAAAGTGGCATTTAAAGCTATCTTCTTCTATATATATAAAATTGAAAGTATGTATGTTTGTACCTTATGCATTAATAAACCATTCATCCGATCATCATGAAACTTTGAGAAGTTGTTGTGTACACTTGCGCATAGGTAACAGGCAAATTTTTGAATGGAACCCCAGGGAGGGCCATTATAATTATCTTAAGGGGTTCTGCCTAAATGTTGATAATAATTTAATTTGATTTTTCTTTAAATATTGTTTTATACGGTTAGATTCCTTTGATCAATTTTTTTGTTGAACATAATTTAATGAAATTGAAAAATGAAAGAATAATTTGAAATAATTACATTTGTATATCAAAACTATATGTATTTGAATTAAACACTTAATGATGTTACAAATTTTATCATCTATACAATGTGTTATTGTTATATTGGTAATAAACTAAATATGTTATTGGTTTGCAATTGTATATGTAATGCATGTTTCTCCAACTAAGAAAGATAGTTGATAACATCGATTAAAAGCTCAAAATTACGAAATGGAATTCGCACAAATACTATACAAAGAAGCATAACTTATGTATAATCAAACATGGATAGCATGTATGATAAACAAACTAATTAAAAATGTGGTCCTTAGCCGGCAACACGTTTGCAATAGTGAGTTTTCTGCATAGGATCTTGATGAAACTTTGGCAAATGATACAGGTTCACTTGAAAATGGAAGATCTGAATTCATTTTAAATTTGGACAAAATGGCGGGGGGTCTCCCGAACACCTCTAAGTTTAAATTTTGTATAACTTCTGATCCCGGACTATAATATTATTGAAACTTAGTATATAAAGTTTTAGTACTGTTTCCAATATTTCTGCATACCAACTTCCGGTTAGTCACTTCCAATAAAATTTTTTTTTACTTTTTCTCGTACTACAGAATTTATGTTTGTTGGGATACTACTGCTTGCTTTAATATTTTTATTATTAGAACTACGAAGTCCATAATATTGGTTAGCTTTTAATTAAAGTATTTGATAGATATTAGCTCATTATATATCCAGAACACTATGTTTCCAAAGCTGTGGTGAAGTCAGCCTATGCATCAGCGTCGCAATATTTTTTAAAATAAAATGTGTTGGGTAGTAGGAATTACGATGTGTGTCACAACAACACATAAGAACATGCTTTCTAAGGTGTTGATGGACGTAATTGTTTTATTTTTTAAAAGAATGAACTTTTTGCTTGCTCGAATAAAAGAGCTTCCATATAATTACTATATATGCTGGCTTGAGGTAAACAATGCGTTATATGATCTTGGTAAATGCTTCTAGCACTAGGATAATTAGGAACCTAATTTTAGCTTTGAAATTAGCAAAGCAAATTTGAAAAAAAAAACAGTATATTGTTTTTATTTCCTCCATCCTATCATGAAATATTGCCCTATATCGTACATTATTATGTGAAAGGATTTATTATTAAGTTTTCCATTCTTTAAGAAGAATATAAAAAAAAAGAAATTTGCGTCCATCAACGTCTTAAAAAGCATTATGTTGTAGAGCCTATATGGTTTATATGTGTTGTTGTGACACATATTGTAATTTCAAATATGTCACATATTTTGAAATTACACAAACTTTTTTGAACTTCCGTGAAAACAAAGATGCACAATGTCATTGAAGCTACAATTTTGAGTGGAAAATTCGAAGAGGAAGATGTAGTGCTGCCACGACACACAGGCCACATATTTCAATGATCCCAACAGATTCAAACGTTTAGTTTCCAGTGCAACTTGCTTTTCCAATTACCATCAACAAAGCACACGGACAGTTACTGCAAGTATGTGGACTAGATTTGGAGAATCCGTTCTTCTCACATGGACATGGACAACTTTATGTGGCTGGCACGTTAGGAAAACCTTCTGATTTATTCGTGTACGCACCAGACGGAAAAACAAAAAATAAAGTGTACTCACAAGTACTCGAATAAATAAATAGAATTAAAACGACATTTTAAAATTCGTTCCATATTGAAATAAATAATTTGCAATAAAAATGACACAATGTTAATTGAATGTTATCTTTACGAGTTTTCTCGAGTTTTCTTTCGTATGAGATAGCGGCAATATGCAACCGATGTTAAATAAACCAAACCTTTACGCTATTTGGTATACAAATAAAATTTTAAGAGATTTTGTGAGTGATTAAGATCAAAGTAATTATTGTAATTCACTTGAGTTTTGCAATTTGAAAGCATTTTTCATTTTCTCTTAGAAAAACTTCTTTAGAACAGTTTTTGTGTGTTTCGTGTCGGGTACAAATACAATGCATGAGCACTGTGTACATTTGTGAATCTATTTTGGTTCTGTATAATGTTCTATATAGAGATGAGTGATGACACACCTCTACTAATTCAACAAGTCATTTAAATTTTTTTATAGCTTACTCGAAAACTTATTTGATCGCCAATTTTTCATATATCCGAGCTGATGAGCTAAAGTACTGATTATTTTTCATTCATATTTTTAAAAACAAAAATTAAAAACTACGCTATCATTTCTCATTACTACTTTTTGAAATCATTGCTACTACGTCAATAAAATGTCTGTGCACAAACTTTATTTATAAGCGTAGCAAAGCACGCCGGGTCCTGCTAGTATTATATAAAAATATAAAGTGTCAGTTATATAATAAACAAACCTTTTTTTCTTTATTTTTTTCCTAATAAACCTAATAAATTATTAGCGAAAAATAACAATAGATTGACATTATGTTATCTACAATTGAAGTTATAAATAAGTAAATTGATTAAAATAATGGTAAACCACACCATTATAGTTCAAAAATGAAGTTTATCTTTTTACAATTTCAAAACGAGTCTGGTTGACTCCTATATTAAATCACCACATTCAATAGTATATTGTATAACGAACGACCACTAAATATTAGTGTTAATACTTAATAAATATACTACTTATATTAGGCATAATAAATATTTCTACATCCCCCTTTCTTATATCATCCTTCTATATTAGTCATCATTAGTGAAAATTTGCTATACTATATATATCAGTACCAAAATTTATTTTACTGGCCGTTAGTGGATAGTATCGTTATGTATAACTTGTCATGGGCGAATATCTATTTTTACACACTTTATTTAACTTGGATTTTGAGTAATTGAAATTGCCATTTATTTTTCAGCAACTTCCCATTAAGTTCTTCCATCCATCCATTCTTTTCAAACAAATTTTTTGTTAAATTATCCTGTTTAAATAAATTTGATCAATTTGTTTTCATTTTGACCATTTGATAAAAACTTGAAAAATTAAAACAAAATACATGCAACTTTTATTTATGAATGTGATCTACCCATTTACTACGTAGCAATTTTTCTCATATTTTGAACTAACAAATCTCGCCCGTCACACCAGAGCAACCGAAGCAGTCCATCCTTTTACGGTTCAATTGACAAGATTAAGAACTTTCGCTTTCCAGCGTTCCAGCATTTTTTTCACAGATACTAGCATCTTTGGAATGTCATACCTGCGTGTTTTTCCCCTAACAATTTCAATCACCAGAATTTTCGTTCACAAATTTCATAAAAATATGTTATTTATAATTTCAATCCCTAGTTGGTATCTTCGGATATTCGGAGACGTTATTTATAATTTATTATGATTAATACTAAACATGTCTAACTTTACATAAAAAATATTGCAACGTTGATGCATAGGCTAACTTCACCACATCTCTGAAAAATCAAATCATCAAATAATTCAATTAATGGCTAACTTTTGTAATAGATTTCGAGTAGTTCTAATTATAAAAATATTGAAGAAAGCTGTAGTATCCCAACATACATAAATTCTGTTGTACGAATAGAAAAGGTAAAAGTTATATACCAAGTTTGATCAAATATCAGGAACTGATGTTATTGAAGCTTCAAATAAACAAGTGCTCTGGAGGTCCCCACCACTTATCCCAATATCCAACAACTAATCAGTTCTTTGTCATTTAAGACTCCATCTACTGCCAAGTGTAATCAAAATTGATTAATGAACGAAGTCTGTATATGCTCCCAACAAACTTTAAAAACAAAGTGAGAAAAGTCAGCAGTTGTATTGTGGACCGCCCACCACTTTGACCAATGTGTCCCAAAAGTTGATCATTATATTCTCACACTAATATGAAATCTTTTCATAAGTTTCATCATAATCACTTCATTGTTGTAGGCTGTGCATAAAGACACTGAAAATAATATCTGGTATCTGGTATCTTTTTCAAAGTGTCGTCAAAATTAAGTTCGAATTAATGTTGTATGCTCCCAACAGCAGACCTGCTGTATGGTTTTCCAATGTACTCCAAAGTCTAATAAAATCTTTCTCATATTGATTGAAACCTGTTACCAACATTTCATGGTAATCGATTTGTAACTGTAGGCTACAAGAGGGATAACCACTTTAAAAAAACTTTAGAACCGGAAGTGACACACCAGTAGCTGGTATGCAAAAATATTGGAAACAGTATAAAACCTTATATACCAAGTCTCAGTGCGATTAAAAGCCAGAATTAGAAGTTATTGAAGATTCAAACTAACATGGTGTTCGGAAGAGCCCCCGCTATTTTGTCAATTTTAAAATAAATCCAGATCTTCAATTTTCGAGTTAACCTGGATCATGTACCAAAGTTTCATCAAGATCCTATGCGTTAATGTTACCCACCCATATGGAACCACCCACAGACATTTTTTGGCTATTTAGATAGAGGATGGTCCAAAAAGGTATGTAAGATTTTTTTTATCGATAGATTGCATTAGTTCACACAATTGAAAAAAGTAGTGAAGTAAAAAGAAATTTAACATCACATAAATATTAATATTTTAATATTAATCCTTTAGTTATTCTATCATTTAATTTGTGAACATGTTGGCAGAACAAAGTGGAAGATCTTAAATGATTCAGTGAAAAATAAAATAAAATATTAAAATGGAGATGAAATAGTAAATTGATGATAACATCTTCAATGATTAAAAAACATTAACATAAGAAATAAAGAAATTAAATTTTAACTAACACTCTTGATGAACTATTTAAAGGATTTGTACAATTATTTTGATGATATAAACCCATTTTCGCACTTTTAAAAACTTTTGATTTTCCAAAAATTATCAGCTTCTCAGTTATAGAAATAGTTGTTTGCCCAAAAAGAATAGATAAAGTTTTGTAACTAAAAAAAAGTGGAGTGCCCAACATATATCTTTTCAAAATCATTTTATATATATTTAACATTAATCAGTATATATGTACATACTTATTAAAAATTCATTTTGCTGGCAATCCTTTTAAAGAAACAACTTCCTCACTTTTTTGTACTAAAAATGGGCTACGAAGTTTTACTAAAAATATAACCGTTCAAATACCAATCTGATGTGTGAAATATACTTTTCAATTTTTAGTTCGATTTCCATGAAGGGTGTTAACTAAAATGTTGTTCTTTTATGTTTCTGTCATTTATCATTTCTGGTTATTTGCTATATGGCTGTGGAAACTATATCATGGGCGTGGCCTAGTAATAGCAATACTGAATGTAAAAGTATTGTTATGATTCTACATAATCGCAATGAAATACAAAACCAAATTATATTCAACCTCAATTTTCTTTATGAAGAAAAACGTGTTCTAGACAGAGTTGTGAAAATTTGACCATTTTTGATTTTTCTGAAACTTGGCTGGCATATAAGTAATATGAACAAAATAAAAAATACTACTAATTTTACAGTTTTTTTTAAAGTGGATAGTTTGAGCATAGGGGGGCACCCCAACATGAATGAAAAATGAAAATTCTGCCAATCCGATGTAACTGTGAAATTAAATTTCTCTAGAACGGCTATACTGATTTCATCAAATTTTTGTTTGTTTGATAGGTGATTAGTTAGTCGTTAATCAGTAGCGTAGACACCCGGTGCGGATATTGTGGTGTCACCCCAAGAATGAATTGTCAATATTAATAAAAAGCCAATAAGCGTAATTTATAATTTTATTTAATTAATACAAAGAGCATTAGGGTCATTCCAAAGTGACTAACGTAACATTTATACCGAAATTCACAACTTTGTTTCCTTATAACTAAAATAGTAAAGATTATTTTAAGCACTTGTTGACTTCTTAAAATGTAAATCGAGTTTATTTATCTAAATCAGAAAGCTTTTTTATTTAAATTAATTTTTTTTAGATATTTTTTAAATAAAAATGTAAATGTGACTAACGTAACATTTTTTATATCACGAAGGTCTTGGATGATGTCATCACGCCAGCGTTGTCTAGGTCTTCCTCTTCGACGAACACCAGCTGGTTGTTGTTGGGACGCTTTTTTAATCATTCTATCTAATGGTGCCCTTTCTACATGACCAAACCATCTAATCCGGTTAGATTTAATGAATCCGATTACATCGCAGCCTCCAAGGAGCTGTCTGATTTCGTGATTCATTCGGATTCTATACTGATTTTCAGACACTTTACATGGACCATAAATTGTTCGTATGACCTTCCTCTCGAATTTGATAAAATTCTACAATCGGAGGAAGTCAGTGTCCAGCTTTCACTTCCAAATGTAAGCACAGGTCGAATTAATGCTTTGTAAAGTGTGAGTTTACACGACCGCGAAAGATGTTTTGATCGCAGAAGTTTTGAGTATGCGTAGAAAACTCTGTATGCGGCAGAGACACGGGCTTTGATATCTGCCTGCATGTCATTTGACGATGTTATTACAGACCCGAGGTATTTGAAGATTTCCATGCGTTCCACTTCGTAGTCGCCAGTATCCAGATTTCCGGGAGGTATGTTCTTAGATGTTGTTAACACTTTAGTTTTGCCGGTGTTGATGCATAATCCAAGCCGTTTAGCATTTCTTTCAAGCTGAGAGAGACTATTTTTAATATCGCTCGTTCTACGTCCAAGAAGCACAATATCATCTGCGTATCCAAGAACTTGACTAGATTTATTATATATGCAGTTTGGCGTCTCAATTCGGCTTTTTCTTATCGCGTACTCCAGCGCCAAATTAAACAGTACAGGCGCGAGTGCATCACCTTGTCGAACACCTGATGTTATATCGAAAGGATCAGAAACTGACCCTTCGATTACTATTCTACAATTTGATCCCGATGTTGTGAGTTTGCACAGAGAAACAAGTTTCTCTGGGATACCAAGGCATATGAGTGCGGACCACAGGTTGTCGCGGATGATACTATCATATGCTTGCCTGAAATCAACGTAGAGCTGGTGAATGCTGATGTTGTACTCCCAACATTTTTCCAGAATCATCCTTAATGTAACACATTGATCTATGGTTGAGCGGTTGGGACAAAAACCACACTGATAGTCACCGATGATAGATTCGGCGAACGGGATCAGTCGAGCAAGTACGACATAGCTAGTATTTTATATGCTGTGTTCAACAGTGCGATGCCACGATAATTCGCACACTTTAGACGGTCACCTTTCTTATGTAGCGGAACAATGAGAGCCGTTTTCCATTCAGCAGGCAGTTTTTCTTGGTCCCAGATTGCAAGAATCAGATCGTACATACGTGAGACGCTGCTCCTCCATTTTTAAGTAGTTCTGCGGGAATTCCATCGAAACCTGGTGATTTGCCATTTTTCAGTTTTTTAATTGCAGCTTCCACTTCCTCTATTGCTGGGTAAGGGACAAAAATCTCCTCAGTTGATGGAGCAATTGCTCGAATAGGATGAACTTCATTCGTCCTATTCAATAGGTCTTGAAAGTGGGATCGTCACACTGCCAGCACATCACGTTCACTTGTTGTAAGTTCATTATTTTCATTTTTGATGGCTGTAGATCTTGGGTGGAAATCTTTTGTCAGATTCCGTGCATTGGCAAAGCACTCTTTTGAATTTCCGTTGGCCGCATGTTGGTTGATGTCTTCAATGCAGCTCTTCATGTGTTCGCGCTTCCTTTTACGTAGAAGTTTTGTTGAGGCTTTCCTGGCGCATAGATAATCAGCTTGAGAGCTTCGGGTGTTCCTTGTTAACCATTTTTCTCGCAGTTTTTGTTTATGTTCAACGGATTGGCGGCACTCGTCGTCGAACCATTCGTTGTGTGATTTCGGTGGCCGCTTTCCGATTGTAGTTTGTGCTGCGGCTATAATGGTTGATTGAAGCGTTTGCCATTCTTCTTGTATGTTTAATGGCATCTCAGAAGAGATGTCATGCTCTTCTATGTTTTGTGTTATTATTTCCTGATATCTGTTCAGCGTTTCCGGATGTTTAAATGCATCGACGTTCCAGCGCACGGTCTTTTTTGCTTGTCTATTAAATGTAGATGATAATTTGCGCTTGTACTTAAAGATGACAAGCATATGATCAGTGTCCATATCAGCACCTCTGTATGATCGAACGTCAGTTACACTTGTGGAGTGTCTCTTAGAGATCATGACGTGATCGATTTAATTTTCCGTTCTTCCGTCATTTGATTTCCACGTTGCTTTGTGAATTCTCTTGTGAGGGAAGAAAGTGCTGGAAATTACTAGATCATACATCATAGCCAGCTCGGCTGCGCGAAAACCGTTATTGTTGCTGGTATGATGCAAGCTGTTAGGGCCGATATGTGTTTTAAGTTCTGCAATCCTACCAATTTGAGCATTAAAGTTACCTACCACGATTTTTATATCGTGCCGCGGGATTTTATTGATGACTTCTTCGAGTTCTAGGAAGAACAGGTCTTTAACATCATCTGCTTTATCTTCAGTAGGTGCATGAACATTGACGATCGTTACATTGAATTTTTGCGTGCGGATTCTCAGTGTGCATAACCGCATATTAATTGGGCAGAAGTCGATAACATGCTGATTCACGCGACGGTGTATAAGAAAGCCAACTCCAAATTCTCCTCCGTTTTGATGACCGCAATAATAAAGAGTGTATCCTTTCGCTGTTTCATGGATTCCACTACCTGGCCATCTTAGTTCTTGTAATGCCACTATATCTAGTGTGTAGCTCTCGACTTGTTGTGTGAGTTTTAGGAGATCTCCTGGTCTTCTAAGGCTTAGCACGTTCCAGGTTCCCATTTTTAAATCGTAGTCCGGGTACAGTTTCCGAGGTCGTTCCAATAATGAATCCAAGATATTCCGAGGCCTGTGTACAGAATTCATGACAATAATTTTTTTACGGAAATGGGGTGTTAGCCCTTCGCCCAACCCAAATTTTCGTGAATGGGTTCGTTCTGCATCTTAAGGTCACCAGAAACAACCTTTTTACATGTTTATATAGCGAGCCGCTTGTTCCAAGACAGACGCCCACTGAAAACCGCCCCTTACATGGAGAACAGACGCTTTCTACACATTTATATAGCGAGCCGCTTGATCCAAGACAGACGCCCGCTCCAAGCCGCCCCTAACATGGAGAACAGACGCTTGAGTTGCATTGGTTTTATGGCGCCAAAGACTCGCCATGGTGCAGAATCATTGAGTATAAGCAGTATTTACTCTGCCCCTCTCAACTACACCAACTTAATTCTGTTAGCGTTACCCAGGTAGCACGGCGTGGACGTAGAATTTCGGATTTTCGCTACCCTCGGATTTTCGCTACCCTAATATCGGATTTTCGCTACCAAAATTCTCTAGATGTTGAAAATGTACATAAAATTTATTGATAAGTTTCTTCAATGTAATTAATGTATTTTTTAAAAAAGCCAATAACTTTTTAAAAAATTTGTTAGTTTTTCATAAATTGACGCTTTTGATTTAATTGATGTGTGACTAACGTAACGTGACTAACGTAACACAAAAGAGTTCATGTATTTAGAATGCTTACCTCATTTATTTGGAAATCAAAGCAGTCCAATTCAGACACTCCAAACTTTAGCTTTCAGAAAATAAAAAGTCTAAAACAATTCGGTTTATTATATTTGTGCTATGCTATATTCTTTGTAGATATATTTTAATTCGTATATTAAGCCTTTTTCACAACCATGCGCTTAATTGCATTCTAAACAAAATAACAATATTGGAATTTTCACAGTTGTTGCCATATCTTATAGTAAAATATATGAAAAAAAAATTATAGGTCACAGTTACAGTTTTGTGAAGAAAAAAAATTTAGCTTGAAGGTTGACTTTAAAATGGAATGACCCATTATTATTAATAAGTAACATATAATTAAAGTACTGTTTTATTGTACATTCTGCAAACTGGTTTGGCAAAACTGACTGGCAAACTGGCAAAAAAAATTAATTAATTGTTTTGTAATTAATGTTTTAAAATTAAAATACAAACAAAATTTTTTTAAAGATGGATTTAATTTTTTTTTTAAACAGTTCTACTCAAAAATATTTCAAATATTCAAAGAGATGTAAATTCGTGTTCTTGAGATATTTAAGTTTAAAGTTTTTAGTCCGACTTAAAATTCTACACTGAAAAAAAAATTGAAGTAATGACAACCTCATCTCGAAGTTGGCAGTTTATTATTCATGCAAAGAAAAATTATTCGCAAACAATTTCACCGTGATTGGGATAACTATACGATAACATTTTCGTAATAACAGTAGTTAAATAAAGTTAATAACTATTTCCCTGAAAAAAATTTTCTTTGGCCTTATATCATGAATTTTTCATTTTAAAATTTAAGTATTTGAGATTAATTGAACTATATTTTATTTTCACATAAATATTTCGTGTGATTGTCTCAATTACATCGGTTTATAATTGTACAGTTGTTAAAGCAATTTTGGAAATCGATTCCGCACGGTAAGGTTGATACAACTGCATTCGATTGGAAATAGGACATGTTTTTTTCAGTGTAATTTTTCATAATTTTTTCAAACAACTTCCATTAACAAAATTTTTTAACTTCAATTAAATTTGAATTTTTTTTAAATAGTTCACTCCTTACTTTAAAATATATCAAATTTACAAAGAGGCGTTAATTAGTGTTCTTGAGATATTTCATTTTAAAGATTTTTAAAGCGAGTAAAATTCGAATTTTTCATTATTTTTTCGAACTTCAGTGGTTAAAATTTTATGTTGATAAAAAATGTTTGAAAAAATAATGAACAATTAGAATTTTAGTCGGACTAAAAATCTTTAAAAGTAAATATCTCAAGAACACGAATTAACACCTCTTTGTAAATTTTATATATTTTAAAGTAAGGATAGAACTATTTAAAAAAAAAAGTTAAAATTTAATAAAAGTTAAAATTTTTTGTTAATGGAAGTTGTTTGAAAAAATTATGAAAAATTAGAATTTTAAGTCGGACTTCTTAAGGATTCATTTTTAAAATTAAATATCTCAAGAGTGCGAATTTACCCCTCTTTGTAAATTTGAAATATTTTAGAGTAAAGATAGAACTGTTAAAAAAAAACAAATTAAATCCCAATTGATCTTCGACCCTAGCGTAAACTGACCAGACGTCCCACGCTGCGTGGAAATGTCCCACTTTTCATTGCGTTGTCCGACGGAGAAATCTGTCCCACGAAGCGTCCCACGAAACAAATATTTCCACCACATTTGCCCGCATTATCGAAATAATCAAAAATACATTATATCTACGTAAAGTTTTCGCAATATCTCAGTCAAAGCTATGGCTTCATAGCTTTTTCTTGCAGTTTGTATAATGCTTTTTAACGTTATTAACGTAAATTTAACTATTGAGAGAACAAACCAGTGCAATATTTTTTTTTACTGAAATAGTGTTTTAACTATAATTTTCATAGAAATACTTAACTCAGTCTTTTTCACTTCAATAATTTACGTTTTATTTTGCAAATATCTTTCGATCTCTAAGAGATCTATCTCTCCGTGAAGAAGTTTCTTTATTTATAGAAATATCTTCCCTGAGTATGTACGAGAGATCGAAAGTATAATAGGAAAAATAAAATACAAAATATTTTACTTAAAAAGACTCATTTCTCTTTATAAAATCATAAACATTTAAATTTTTATAACATAAAAACAACTAACAATTTTATTTTATTCGAGCACTCATTTCAACCCTTTAAAATAAAATTTATAAATTTAAATGTTTATAATTTGAATATCGTTCTTACTCGCAAGAGTAAAATTTTTGATTTTTCGATTTCACTCCTTTGGAGAAAAATAGTACCTTTTCGTTATCCTTTATATTCATTTTTCTAACAATGCATGCTTAATTGAACAAATCATTCACAAAAATCATATATTTTTTACGTTTGAAAGCATTAAATTTGAAGCAAAAATAAAAGGTTTGAGTATTTGAAAGAAAAGAAATATTTATTTCAATTTAGGAGCAAGAATGATGTTTTATTATTTTCACTCCTGCAGTATTTCACTCCTGCAGTATTTGGGAGTGTTATATTTTTTACGCGCTCTGAAAGAACAGAGTAAAGGAGTGATATAAGGAGCGTTCCAAACTCTGTTTAAAACACACTTTAACTTTAACTAGCTCAAAAGTAAAATTATAATTTTCTAATTGTTATAATTTTTTTCTCAATAAAAAACAAACAAAGTAAGTAGCATGAAAACTTGATAAATAGTATAGATTTGTAAAAGACAGAACAAGAGGTAGTAGTACAGAATACAGAAAGGATATTAATTACTAAGTAAAATTGTTTCAGTTGTTTTGCAGTCTTTACTTGTGTAACAAAAGTTTTGTGCTAATATCAAATTAGAAATTAGAAAAACTACTCTTGCATTAGAAATATTACTCTTGCAGAAGCCGTTTTCTCATTCCGATTTACCACAACCAAATCCATCGATGGATTGCACAATGTATACTAATTCAATCGTTATTCGAAGACAATCATATATGTCTCACAACAAAATCAGAAGCCACAATAAAAAAATGTTCAATGGATCATGTTCTGGACCAACTAAAACTAGATTTGTCTATTGCAAATTTTGCCACGGTTTATGCTGATGCATCGAATCATAAGGAAATAGAAATATTTTCGATATTTTAGAGAGCATGATAGAGTAAAGGTTAGATTGTTGGAATTTTCTTCTTTACCTGAGCATTCGAACAAACATCAGAATACATTCTTGAAAAATTTGAAAAAAATTAATATTGACAAAAAGTTGTAGTTAGCGCTGATAACACTTGGTATTCGTGTTTTATTGGTGTGTCACGTCAAGGTGTGAAAAATCTTTTTAGCAACATCATCTTGAGCACGACAAACCGAACATTCTATTCCCTACAGAAACACAAGTTTCTGAAAATTTTCTCTTTCTAGAATCGCTTAATTCCAAATATAGGCTCGAATCAGCTTTCAAACTCCATCAGGGCGTTTGCGCATTCATTCATGAGAGTGTTGCGTATACACGCTTTCCAAATTTTGAACTACACGGTGAGGCTTCAATACAATGGTTTTAAAGATTTGTCTTCCCGAAATTACTTTTTTTACAATAGCTTTATACCGGTCCCCCAACAAACGTAACCCAAACTTTTTAATTCATTAACAAAAATTGTGGACGAGATTAGCGCAAAGTCCCCTAATTGTGAAGTTATCGTTACCGGTGACTTCAACGTCCACAACAAATCATGGTTCGAATTCTCCAAATCGACCGACGATGTTGACAATAATGGAAAGCTGTCAGAAATTTTTGCCGCGTCTCAGGGTCTATTCCAAATTGTTAAAAGCCCAACTTTCACTCCCCGTAATGGCGGTGATAATAATTTTCTTTTAGATCTCTATCTTACCACAATGCCAGATATTACGAGTGTCGATGTAGCGAAAGGTAGTTTTGGAAATTCTGATTATTATTTAATTTCATCAGTTATCAAAACTGATTTACTTAAAACTACAGCTCCCAAACCCCGTAAAATATTTCACTACTCAAAAATGGATAAGATTGGTCTTCAAAATTTTTTCCATGGTTTCCCTTTCGACCGTCATTGTTTTTACACTGACAATGTAAATGTTTCTGCTCAAAACTTTACAGAAACCAACCAATTTGCTATCAATAAATTCGTGCCTTTTTCCATTGTAAAACCCAAGCAAAAATACTTGTATTCGAAAGCTGCCAAAGCGGCACTAAGAAACAAACGTAGATCATTTAACATATGGATTCATAACAAAACTCTCGCTAATCGATCCCAATATCTAAAGGCCAACAAAATATCTAACCAGATTATCTCAAACGAAAAGTCTGAATTTGACAGAGCGAAAGCTTCAAAACTTACGTCTATGTCTATTTCTGACAAGAGTTTCTACATAGTGCCATCAATTCTTTAAATTTTGGTACAAAATTTTCTATTCCCCCTATTATTGATGGTGATTTAATCGTCAATGATCCCGCAAGAAAAGCTAACTTGTTCGCTGAACGCTTTGCTCTGAACTCCACTGTTTTGGAAACTCCTAAAGAAATACCCCAAATCCAGTCTTCAGGAGTTAATATGAATGAACTCCACTTCAAACCCGAAATAGTCGCCTAACTTGTCCAATGTCCAGCCCGTCCCCAAAAAGGGATCAAATCCGATATCTCAAATTATAGTCCAATAGCTTTATTATCGGTCCTATCCAAAGTCTACGAGCATTATATTAATACACACATTTCAAAATTTCTGGAAGTAAATCATTTAATAACCGACAGCCAATACGGTTTTCGAAACAAAAGATCAAAAATAAAAAAATATCGCCGATTGGGGTGACCAAAACCTGGTCAATTTCAACTCTCCCAAAACACAGTTGTTGATTGTTTCCAGATCAAAGACCAAGTTCCCCAAAGATATTTTATTCAGTGTGTGTGATGAACCAATAGGTGAATGTAAAAGCATTCGTTTATTGGATGTTACAGTTTCAAATGACCTACTCTGGAACGGTCATGTAATGGCGATGGCAAATAGTGCGTCTAAAAAACTCGGCCTCCTAAATAGATGCAAAAAATTTTCATTCCATACCAATTGCTCCATGTTTATAAGTCCTATATTCGTCCCAGTATGGAGTACTGTTGTCAAGTTTGGGGTGCTGCTTCTGTTTCCATCTTGGCCCTCTTGGACTCTGTTCAAAAGCGGGCTATACGAATTGTGATCGAACTTTGACATCAAAACATGATTCCCTACAACATCGTCGCACTGTTGCTGACCTCGTTGTTTTTTACAAATATCGTCATCAACAGTGCTCAGATGAAATCAGCAGCATCATGCCCCAAACTTATTCTTACCCTCGTTCCACTCGACAATCGGCTACCGCAACCAGTCAAACGGTCGAGATCCCACGCTGTCATACTGGCAGATCGCAGAAAGACTTCTTTGTCCGAACTGCATACAAATAGAATAGTTTGCCGGAATCCTTAGTCTCAGGTGACTTCAACCCGCAGAGTTTTAAAAAAAAGCGTTCATCATGACCTTAGAACACCAGTTGTTGTGGGACCTAGGTCTTAAAAGGTATTTATGTGTTGTTGTGACACATATTGTCAACCCTATAACACAACACATTTTATTAAAAAAAAAAAATAAAAAAACAAGCTTGGATTCGGAGTCCATATTTTAAATTATGCTATGTTGTTGTTGTAGCGATGAAATGTGGTGTTATTCTTCCGGCTCCAAGTCCAAATTCAGGAACTCTGCTACTGCACTTGGCCGGTAGCACAGATGTTCCTTCGCCAGGTTGGTTGGTTTCTCTGGACTATTGAAAAGGTTAAATAATGCAAAAAAAAACTGCTGCTGAATTAATACTAATTGATGCAAATGGCAAGGTTAAAAAAATGTATGGTTATTTTACTCCCCGTGCAGTTGGAGGACGTTGGAGGACTTCTGCGACAAAAGTAATGTCGAATATAACAAACAAGCAAATATCACAGACAATGGACCTCGCTGGCTGGCATTAATGCCAGCACTAGAAAGAATTTTGAATGTACAAACACCTTAATGGATATTTTCTAACGGTTGAGAAATATCCAATTAAAATAAAAGAATTTTTGAAGAGTTAAATAGTAAACAAAAAGTAAAGGAAAGCATTAAATAGTAAATTTATGCACAAGCTAACTCGTTTTGACCGTCCTACGTTCTCGCAACAGAATTTCTAATTAGTTAGTATTTTGAAGAATTTTTCAATTTTGTCCCACATTTTAGTGATTTGGCTCTGGTCAGTTTACCTACCGTCATCTTTAAAAAGGTTTTTATATTTCAATTTTAAAATTAATTACAATAACAAATAATTAAATTTTTTTCAAACGACTAACTAATCACCTATCAAACAAAAAAAAGTTTGTTGAAATCGGTAAAGCCGTTCTTTAGGAATTTAATTTCACAGTTACATCGGATTGCCATAATTTTCATTTTTCATGCATGTTGGGGTGCCCCTATGCTCAAACTATGCACTTTTAAGAAATTGTAAAATAAGTAGTATTTTTTATTTTGTTCATACTGCTTATATGCCAAGTTTCAGAAAAATCAAAAATGGTCAAGTTCAAATTTCGACTTTTTCACCTGTGTAGATCACGTTTTTCATCTTATACAATATTTCAAAACTAAAATTAACGTCGTATTGTTTCCAAGAAAAAGGGACAAAGCAAAATATAAAATAATAATAACAAAAGGCACAATGAAATAAACAACCAAAATAATGTTAAAACATTTCCGATAAATAGTAGTCTAATGAAAGTTGAGAATTTAACTTAAGTAAATAGAGTCATGATGAAGTTTCAACTTCAAAATATCATCGCATTGGAGGCGAAGTGAATAGCGTGTCTGCCAAAGAATTTGAACTCACTCTGGCACTGATAAGGTTATGAGTTCGAATCCCAACCGAAATACGTAAAAGAGAAAAACAGAGTTTTTTTCTAATTTATTTCCAACAATACCTTTGAATTGAAAAAATTCAAAATGCTTCTTTAGTTACTTGAGTTTAATTGCTCACAAAAATCCCGAATAATGAAATAAATTATATCCAGAATAATGACGTAAATTTAATCAGAATGTCTGTAGTTTTCTTTGTCAAAAATGGATTTGCTTAGAATATTTGAGAAATTGAGAAAAATTGTGCATAAGGATTATTCCATTTGCAGAACGAGAATTAGTTTTAAATTATACTGCCATAATGTAAAGTTAAATTAAATTAGACTGCAGTCGCAAAAATGTACAGCGAGCGTAACTTTCACCTTCCTTGCTGACTCCTGATTTATTAGTTTATCAAGTCCCAGCCCAGCTCTATGGCTGACACTTTGATGGGTCCAGTAGATCCCAAGCAGAGCCCAACGAGCTCTTTTTAGGAGGGATAAAACAAAGAGAAAAGCTGTGCTTCCCTTACTCCTGCACTTACAAAACAAATTTCGGAAATTCGTCTTTTCCAATCTATACGTTAGATGTACTCCAGATGGCCAAGGTATTTCAGGACTTTTGTACATCTTAAAATCAGTATGTTTAAGCATTTTAGTAATACATGGTAACCATACTGGTTTTTGAATATTTATTAACGGAAGTATGTCAAATGTAACAAACCTGCTTTTTAAAATCCATACTTCGTTCAATGTAAAATAAAACTCCATGCATATAACAATTGACTACGGTCAAGTCTCATAAACGTAATGCGGATAGACATTTATTTTTTAATTATAAATTAAAGTTATTTTATTCGTCCTCTTTTGGCACTATTATCATCAACATTCCAAAAAGTTTCTATACTAGTTTGAAGGATTTTTGTTGTTTACATTTAAAAATTATACAACGACACATTATAATTTTATTACAAATTAAAATATGTTTTACTTAATGTTTGTTTGCTGCGACATTGAGTTAAAATTAGATGACGAAGGTTTTACATCAAATAAATTTTTTTTCTTTTTTTTAATATTAGGTGTCTCATCTATTAGATAACAAAAAAAACTATATTCATAATAAATTTTTTAAATAAAAAATCAAAAGAAAACGATAAATTTTTTATTACATAAACATAATACAATATGATGCATTCTGGTATAATAACCGAATGAAGGTGACACAAATCACAAGATCTATTTTTAAACTATTCGTTTTCATCAACTGATTTTCCCACTAGTTTTCCTTATATTTTTTATAATTATAAAAATAGAATGTAATTTTCTTTTTGACCATCCACGGTCGTTCGTTCAATTATTAGTTCGAATTTAAAAATTTTTATACTGAAGTTTTGTTTCATCTTTCTAGTTTTTATAAAAATAATTTATTCTGGTAACTAACTAACAACGATTACACCAGAAATAAACAAAAAAGTCATTAAAAAATATATATTCAACTGTGTAGGAGAACTGCAGCCTGACTGAACAAATAAAAAAATGTTGGTTTTGAAGGTCTTGCATTTCATTTAGTTTTTAGTATAACGACAGTTGGCAACATATAGAAGTTGCAGGAAAAAATTAAACAGATATAAAATTAAAGAATCGTTAAAATGTTGATTCCTGTGGTCATTAATCTTGCATTGTTGTGTATTTTGGTTTTATGTTTATTGTTCATAAATGTCATTCAAAAACGATATTCGTTTTGGTTGTATTAGATAATGGGGTCTATTCAGTAAAAATCTTCTATTGAAAATTTCTGCTATTTTTTTATTTTTTGTATGAAATTTTATAAACACCAAAATAGATGAAAAAAATAGAAGAACTGGTATTCAATCGCAATATTTTTCTTCTCAAAGTCTTTTATTTCTAGAAGATTTAGATATTTTATAGAAGTAAGTAAAAAGTTGCTTTTATGGTTAGAAGAAATATGTTTTTGGGATATTCTTTTGAAATGTACAATTATTTGTCGATTTTTTTGACTTTTTTTTTTAAATCTGAAAACTTGGTATGTTATTGTTGTTGACGAATTAAAAAAACCAAATTAAGGATTTTTTATTTTATAGCTTTGAAATGGAGTTTTGCGGGTATGAATTTATGATAATTTTTAATGGTTTTCCATTATGGTATCGGTGTTTTCTAATAAATCTCACCATTTTTCATTGAATTGATATTCATTTTTGCAAGTGAGTTTAGAAATAGTTATATTATCGAAAAATATTACAAAATACTAATTTATCTCATATATCCGCTATGTTGAAATTCTTTTACTGAAAAAGCTTATTTCTCAAAATAGCACTTTTTTCACAAGTTTTACAGATACAATACACAGTGCTATTATATTCTGAAGAAAAAGTTTTAGGATCCCAAACTGATTTTTTGAATATTATTATAGTACTGTTCTTTTGAAAATGCACATGTTTTATTGATTTTTCTTAAAATGCATAAAAATTTGGTATATGTTTAGTATTTAGTACAGTAACTATTTGTTTTTAACAAATAATCCTTATCTGGTACAATTTAAAGTATTTGAGCCTTTAGGTGGTTCAGATCGTAATTGGATTTCTACACAGTTAGATTTATAAATTCCAAATTAATTTAAAACTAATCCTCGTGTTATTTGGGATTATAAAGCTGCGTATTGGGAGGGTCTTAGAGGTATTTTTAAGCGGCTTCCTTGGAAACGTAATTGTCTTACCGTCCATGACCCTAATCTAGCTTCGTTATATTTTTCGGAGGCTATTCTTGAGGGCATGCGGAGATTTATTCCTAATAAATTAGTCGTTCCAAAGGCTGATCTGTGGTTTTCAAATAAATACAAAAAGGTGATTAAAATTAAGAAAAGGGCATTTCAAAAGTTTAATCTAAACAAAACCAATGAAAACCATAGACAATACCGAATTAAAAGATATATATGCAGGAAACTAATAGATGCAGAACAAAATCTCTTTAATAGGAAAAAAGCTGTCAAATTTGCTGAGTACGCTACTGGTTCACGTAATTTCTTTAAAGCGGTTAAGGCTGTTCAAGGAAGGCTAAGCGGTTAAGGCTGTTCTCTACCTCCCTTATTGATAGAGATAGAGAAAGTTCTGGGTAGTTATTTTTCTAAAAATGATACCAATTTCTTTGCGAAGCTTGGTTCATAGAGTTTTATTCTTAATGGGACGTATAGTATTTCGTGGAAAATGGCAAGCGTACAAACAGTTCCTAAAAAAGGTTGTAAAACTGATCCTACAAAATACAGACCCATTTCAATTTTATCGGTTATTTCTAAAATTTTTGAGAAATACATTAATTTTAATCTAATGAGTTTCTTAGAGTCCTCAAAACTACAATATAGCTTTCGAAAAGGAAAAGCGACGGGAGAATCACTTTCCTTTTTCACTCATGTCTGGAACAAATCGCTTGAAAATAATGGTGAAACTTTTGGGGTTGCCCTTGATATACCCAAAGCATTTGACAAAGTTTGGCACAACAATCTTATTCGCAAATTAAAATTTTATGGTTTACAAAGAATACAATGTTACTTGAATACAAATCTTTATTTTCGAGCGAAAATTTCGGGTCAACGTTAATGGTGTCTCTTCGGAAATATTCTCAACTAATACAGTAGTTCCTCACGGTTTCACCAACTCTCTTTCTTATTTATGTTTGGTTTGTTTGTTGGATTCTACCAGTTAGTCCTATTCGTGGTTTTGCTGATGATAGCACTCTTCATGCGTCTCATGAAAACCCTAAATTATATTCACCATTAGCGCTTAATAACTGTAGATTAAATATGATAGATTCATTAAACAATGACCTTTGGGGGTTTGGTAATTGTGTTTGGGGTTTGCTAATTGCGTTGAATTCAATACGAATAAAGCACAGGTTTGTTATTTTCCTAGATTATACACATTAAATCCGTTTCAATTAAAGTTCGACTCTAATAGAAGTTGGAAATAATAAGAAATGAAATTCTCATATTTTTAACCTCGCTACACTGTTCAGAAATTGGGCTTTTTGGGACGAAGCCGTAAGTTTTTCAATAGCGAATAGCTTCTATTAATATATAAATCGCAAAAGCGAATAGCTTCTATTAATAATACGTCCCCGCACAGAGCATTGTTCTCACATATGGAGTGGAGCTTATTATAGTAGTTTGAAGGGCCTTGATTCTGTTCAGCGCAGAGCTGTTAAATTGATTGGCAACTCCACTCTTACTAATGAGCCTGATTCCTTACATCACAGACAAAATGTTGCTGATCTGACAATTTTCTACATATATATTATGGATAAACGAACTTTCGCAGAGATTAAATCAATTTTACCTGAACTGCAAACTTCTTGCGTTTCACCAGAGCTACTGCCAATCTTTTTACGGTTCAAATAAAAATGCAGAACTGTTGCTTTTCAGCGTAACTTTTTCAACAGAGCCTCTCATCTCTGAAATGCCTTACTTTCCTGGATTTTCCCCGATAGCTTTAACCCTCAAAAATTTAAAGTTAGCGTTCATAGTTTCTTAAAGAAACCTATACTTTATTTAAACAAAATCCTAGTCCCTAGTTGGCATGGTTTCTTCGGATATTCTGAGACGTTGATTTATAATTTATTATAATTAACACTAAACATGCCTTATTTTATTTACAAAAAAACTTAAGGTGTTCTGCTCGGAATTCTTTGAAGCATGACCGATTGGTGTGAAATTTGGTCAAGGAACAAAGTGACAAAGCGATAATGTGTGTTTTACAATGGGATTGAGTGCCACCACTTCTCATGTTCGCAAATATGTAACTCCAAAACTTAGCGTTCTATCAGTAAAATTGTAATGAACCAGCAATGATAAATAAATATATATTGGTTTTATATAAGTGTTGTAAGTTTCGTCAACGGAAAAGCGTTATTAAGCGTTTTATACTAATAGACGAAAGGAAAAAACCTTAGTTAAGGATTTTTTTGTTTCTGAAATGGAGTAATGAATTATTGGTCCTTTTTTAAGGTTTTTCCGTATGGAGTCGGTGTTTTGCTAGCACCTCTCACAAATTTCATTGAGTCGTTATAAATGTTTACAAGTGAGAGGAGAAATAGTTGTATCGAAAAGTGCTATTTGAAAATTTATAATTTTTTGGATTCCTGCTTTCTAAATTCCTGTCTTATAAAACATGAAGCTTCCAAAAAATTTTGAAGAGTAAATTTAAGAATCCATATACAGATTTTTAGAAAATTTAAAAATATGTAAACATATATGAAGCACTCTTTAAAAATTCGGTAAAATCAATTCATATATGAATTTTTAATTTTTTTTCGAATTTAAAAGTTGTATGTATTATCTGTAAGATTTGTGAAAAAAATTATAAAATATATTGAGATATCAGCTTTTGGGTAAAATAGTTCAAGCGCACCACCGCGCGCTGTGTGGCGAAAATCGAATAAATTATCAAATGTTCAACTGGCATTTTTTGATAAAAAAATAGCTACTCACTTGCAAAAATGTGTTTCAATGCAATCAAATTTCTGAGAGTTATTAGTAAAACACCACACCGAAAAACCTTAAACCATGACATAACTGGGAAATTTCAGAACTTTTTTCACAAGTCTGTAAAATTTGTGAAAAAAGTGCTACTTTGAGATATGAGTTTTTCAGTAAAAAAAAGGGTTTCAACGCATAACACAGTGGACATGAAACAAATTAGTAGTTTGAAACAAGCGTTTTTTTTTTTACTATTTTTACACTCACTTGAAAAAATGTATATCAATTCAATGAAATTTGTGAGAGTTATTATCAAAACACCGACGTCATACCAAAAACGCATAAAACTGACCAAAATTCATAACTACATTTCAGAGCAATTAAAATAAGAAATCCTGAATTCAGTTTTTCCTTTTGTTAAAACTTTAATATCATTCCCACATTTCAGATTTTTAAAAAATAGTCGGAAAAATCGATGTACATCTTGTACGATGTACACACTCTGAAAATACAATTTATATCCTCTAATTCCTGAATTTTGTTGAATTTCTGCTATTTAATATATACTACTGAGTATTTGCTATTTTCTGTTTAATAATTACTTGTCACTTTGTCAGTACTACTCCGTATATCAAAACTTTGCTTCCTGGATTCAAATCAAAACATGACCTTTCATTATTTCCAAAACCATAATACAATGAAAAATACATAATTTTATTTTAAGATATATGTATACGTACATATATAGTCCCTGAGCCAACGTCGATTTTATGTGATGATATGAGCACATATTTTGTACTTCGTGAAGCGCCTGTCCTTGACGAGCCTGAAAACTTTTGTTCTGCGATTTTTCTCAAATCGGAAGCTTTGAGGAAAATCTTTGGGAAAATTTTTGAGGAAAATACCAAAATGTCAGTTGTCGGACTCGACAATAGCAGACACATTTTGGTCAGACAAGCTTACTCTCGTGTTCTAAAACAAATTTACAATCCCCACAGTTAAAAAAAAAATGTGGTAGCAAATTTACAAGATCGCGGGTAATCGGCATTTTTTGGAGCTTGCCGAACAAAAAAGCGGCCGATTTGAGGAAAATCGCAGAACAAAAATTTTCGGGCTTGTCAAGGACAGGCGCCTCACGAAGTATAAAATATGTGGTAATCATCACATTATATCGACGTGAGCCCAGGGGACTAATAAAATTATATTAAACATTTTACATTTTTCATTCAAAAATTAAAAACATTGGTTACAAGTTACATAAATTTTAAACAACAATTTTGCCAAAAAAATAAAAACATAAAACTTGCCGTTTCTTACATTTTGTAGTTCCTGCTCAATTTTCTATTGTTTTGATATTGAAAACGTTTAAAAAAAATACTGATGTCATAACCTGTAAATTATTGTTTTTTTTAAAACAAAATTTAATATAAAGAACATATAAATACTTTAATTTGCACACGAAATATAATATATTTACAAACATGTTTTGTAATTTATCAACTTAATTTTTAATTAAAAAATAACTAAAAATTAAATATGTAAAACTAATTTAATTTCCAACAAAACTTACTGTCAAAACTGAGATTAAAATAGAAGATTTTGTGTTCGAAAACATAAATTGATAATAAAATAACAGAAAATTTCCCCTCCGCAAATTGAATACCAATTTCGAACAGTCTTCTATTTTACAATTCTGCTATTTATTTTTGGGTTGAAGAATAGAAGATAGAAGATTTTTATTGAATAGGGCCCAATATATTATATTTATTTTGTTGTTAATAATTTTATTATTTTTTGCAATTTAACGAACTTGAACTATAACTCAAACTTGGTTTATATTTAGTTTTGTTTTCAGCAAGTGCATGTTTGAAAACTGTTGAACAATTTACATTGTAGCATTTGCAATGTGCAACACTCAAAGGCATAGGCCTGCGTAATAAAAAAAACAATGTGTTGTTATTATGGTGAAACTTCCTGTTTGATTGTCCTTAACAGACTAGCTATCCGCTTACGTTATATAACTTATAAGAAATTACCGTTCACCAGTGTGTAGAGGGTGGCAAACAACTGCTGGGCAGTGCTGAATGGGTCGAAAACGAAAAACTTTAAACTTTTGCATGAAAAAAAATCCAAGCGGCAGGTATATCCGCTAGAAATAGGTAGATTTAGGGATCAGAGAGTAGAAGTAGAATTGGATTCATCAGATTATAGTGAAAACTCCTACTGCATGTAAATTTTACTTTAAATGAAACAAAACTTACTACAAAAGTGATTGTATTTTTACAACACTAAAGTAATACATTTTACTTAGTATGTGGTAATGCTACAATAATTTATTACAAATTTTATAAATTGCAATTACGCTTGTGGGATATTTTACTTCAAATTTGATAATAGATTATACATAATACTTTATGATGTATTTTACTGCATTTGTTATTAGTTCTACTACAACATTTTAGTACTAAGTGATGCACCGAGTACTAAGTGAGTACTAAGAGTGAGTACCGAGTACTAAGTGAGTTCCATTTTAGTACTAAGTGATGCACCGTGTCCCCGAGAATTACCCGGTATCCGACATACCAAGTTCATTTTTTAAATACCCGGTATCCGGAACCGGCAATTCCTTGATTACCCGATACCGGGTAAAATATAATAAAAAACGTTTCAAAGTTATAAATTAAATTTTACTCTTTTAAAATAAAATACGCAGATACCTACGATATTTTATGGTCTTCAAGATCGCCTGTTTTCAAATGACTCTCTTTTTAGGCTGTATTAAAAATTATCCTTTTCAGAGTGATTATCAGCTCAGTCCGCATTACACCTTGATCCAATTTATTTATTAAATATTGTTCGTGAAGTGCCTGGCAGACCAGAATCAATATACGACGGCAGAAATCATTCAAATTGACTAAAGAATACCTCTAAAGCATACTTCTTAAGCATACCTCTTATCTAAAGCCTATAAAACTAATATACCAGTGGCAAGATGTTGTAACATCACATCGTTAGCGTTTATCGTATTGTATTATACGATGAAGTGGTATGTTGTAACATTTACGATGCGACGGTCGGTTAAGTATGGCAACACCAAGTTCTAAATTTTTTTAGAACGTTCTAAATAAATTCCGAAATTTTAAATGTCATTCTGCAAATTTAAATTTAGTTATTTTAATTTAATTTTTATTTTATTTAATTTTTTTATGTGAATAACATTTATACTTGCCTTAAAGTTACATTTTTAAAGTTAAATAAAATACTTTAAATTACGATATTACTACATTTAAGAAAATTTACATGTATAAGAAAACGTTATTTAATTTTGTATAAATTATTTTTAAATCTATTCTTAAATGTATTTTTGCAGATATTTGTTTCGTACAGTTGTGAAAATTTATTAAAATTAACGATTCCAAGATTACCAAGAACAATACCATTTAAATATTATTCGCATTTTAATATGTATTATTAGACCAGTCAACATAGCTTTTTTGAGGAAAATATTAGTAGCAGGATGAAAACTATTGGATAAATAAGTAAACATTGCGCAAATGATGGGAAACATAAATTAAAGGTGATCCGACCTACGGGGGTGAAATGGGGTAAGTTTTTAGGGGTAGAAAATAGTTTTTCATGATTTTCAGCGACGAGACCTTCTATCGAAAAAAAATTTAAGTAAAAGTTGTAGGTAATAAAAAGGTCTATAACTTTTATGTCGGTCATTTTTCCACATAACCTAAAATTTGCCGTAAAAATAGAAAAAACCGAGAAAAAAGGTCTTTCCGTTTTTAATTTTTATCTCCCACAAAATTTTTTTTTTTTTTTTTTTACACAATTTGGTGAAAACTTATCTGTTTTTTACACCATTTAAAAGTAGACGTTTCAGCAAACATACAGATTAATGTTTCTTTGAAAAAACTGTTTTCTATACAGGTGAATTTTCGTGTGAAAATGAGGTCACTTTTTTGGTTTAAAATCAAACTTAAAAATAAATATTTTGATTTCAAAAAAATACAGCTTATTAGGGACATAATTTAAGGTACGTTTTCATCAAATTGTTTGAAAAAAAAAATTTTTTTTGTGGGAGATAAACATTAAAAACGAAAAGACCCGTTTTTTCGGTTTTTTCTATTTTCACGGTAGATTTTAGGTTATATGAAAAAATGACGGACATAAAAGTTATAGACCTTTTTATTACCTACAACTTTTACTTTAAACTTTTTTCGATAGAAGGTCTAGCTTCGATGAAAGTCATGAAAAACCATTTTCTACCCCTAAAAGCTCACCCCATTTCACCCCCGTATGTCGGGTCACCTTTAATTTATGTTTCCAATTATTTGCGCTTATTTATCCAATAGTTTTCATCCTGCTACTAATTTTTTCTATTTTTTGCCTGTTTTTAAGGTATCTAGAGTGGTCTATATAGATTGTTTTTTCATTCAATATTTTTAATAAAATTTTAATAATTTTGTTTTGTTATCTGTTTCTGTTTTTAATTATTGTCAAAACAAACTGCAAAAACTCAATCTATCGTAAAACAAAACTTTATCACTAACAAAGCTCAATGTGATAGATTATCGTATTTACGACAGTCGTTTTGTGTTACAGCATACCGATTAGCGTAAAATACGATACGAAGAATCAATGTTGTATTCATTTCCACTAAAAATCGTCAACATTTTCTATCTATAACTTAACATAAACCAAATCATATTTAATCAATCAAAATGAAATATTTGCAACGACTTGATAAATAAACGCAGCAAATAATAGAAGAACAAATTAAAATAGTTTTATGCATATAAATTTATTTTAATTTATATTGTCGTTGTTGTTGCTGTTGTGTAAACAATATGTTGTTATTTGAATATTCTATATTCGTTTTAATGTGTGACACGTGTAAAATATTTCACCCTAACGATGACCTAAATATAATTAAGAAATACATCTACATGCACTTTAATTTTATAAATATTTTTCTTTAATTTTCTATTTTTTTATTTATTTTTAAATTATTTAAATATAAATTAGCTATTTGGCAAATATGATTAAAATTTTACATCAAATGTTGTCTTAAAATGCAAAAGAATTCAGTTTTATGTAATAATTTCGTTATTTATTATACAACAAAATTACGTTTAGATTTTAAATTTAATTATTTTTTTTTAACGAATGCATTTTATTTCAATACAATTTAAAAACATTTTCTATCAACCTACAAATCCACAAATCACTATGCGGCTAGCTAATTGAATGAAACCGTAATCGGTAACAATTAGCAAATAAGTATAAGTACTAGATGATTTATTAATTGGTAAACTAATAAAAAGAAATTAGTTTTTATTTGACAGACAGATTAGTGACATGTATATGATGTACGTACAAAACAAATACAAAAAAAGATAAATAAAAATGTAAAACTAATGCATATGACGGGATGATAAGTATGTGGCGTAAAATATATAATATTGCGTTTAGCATCTTCAAGGTTTTTAGTTTTTATCAAATAATCAATTTTTTTTAAACCCATAGTGGGTATCATCACGTTGTATGGACGCGGCAAAGTTGTAATCTAGCTTTCAAAAGTTGTAATCTAGCTTGAAAGTGTATTCAATTTGTTGCACACGAAGATTGCAAATATTTAAAAATTTATTTTAAAACCACCAAGAACAGTATAAAAATAATAAAGCTATGAAGTAAAAATATTTGTGGTTTACAATCAAACAAATAATATACTGTTTTGTCGACTGAACGTGATCAAGACGAGTACATCAAAAATTACTTAATAATTAACTGTGTGAAAAATTTCGTGGGTTGAATTGAATTATGTATGTATGTGTAATGTTTTTTAACTTAGGAGTTTTGTAAATGATACGAGTTTATTGATAGCTTTAATAACATTTTTAGATAATTCCCCTGAGAACAACTGACACTGAGAAAAAAAGCTATGTAATATTAATCAAATTGGTTTTTTTTAATTATTTTTGTTAAAATAACATGGTTTATGTTACGTTTCAATAAAATTGACCTTGCTAGTGTTTTTCAATCATGTTATTAATACAAAAATCGCTTCGTTATTTTACCTAAGCAAATACATTTTGTAAACAAACATTGGTTTTGTTAAAATTACATGGCTCTAGTTATTTTAACATAGCGGTAGTTTATTTTTATTAACAATGGTAAAAATATTTAACATATACTCTGTTAAGTATATATATTATAATTACAGAGCGCTATGTTGAGAGAAATTGAGTTTACGATGCTACTATGTTAATCATGTTAATCAGAGAACATTTTGTCAAAAGCCAAAATTCATTTAGGGATTGCATTTAACATTAATTCCATTTGAAACGTGTTTTCTTTGTGCTTTGAAATGAAAAAAACTTCTCTTGCAACTAAAAAACCCTATAAAGTGTTTTGCTAAAGAAAAAGAAAATATACAACAATAAATTATTTAAAAATTTAACAGGTAAGTAATTCAATCTTTTTGTGAAGCATTTACTTGTCTTTAATTATATTTATATTATGTATTATATTAATATTATATATTATTATTTTTGAAATCCTGATAGCTCGATTTCTATTCGCAGAAAACATATTATTAACACAACTCATAAGATGATATAAATAAACTCCTTAAGAGTAACAAATACTGGGAAAAGCTACAATTCGAGCATTACATATATAAATTTCAGGATAGGAGAATAAAGAATTGGTGAGTTATATTTAAATGTTTGCCGCTTGCTAAAAAATTGTTACGTTTTCGTTAACTGAACTAAATTAATCTGAGTTTAAACACTCATATAATCTGAGTTTATAATCTGAGTTTTAACTTAGAAAAATTTAGCTTTATATAAAAATTTAAAATAAATTAAAGTTAAAATTAAATTAAAATTAAACAAAAGTTAAAACAAAATATATTGAATGGAATAAAATTATAAAAAATATAAAGTAAATTATTGCAATCGTAATAGAGACTTAAATCGAGATTCGAACTATTTTCTGAATTAAAGATACTCAATTTTGTTTACTGAATTAATTTGCTCAGATTAATTTTAATTTGGCAACGACAACGCAACATATTCTTACCATTCGAATACCATAAATAAAAATGTTATTTACCAATTTCAAGAAATATTTTAAAGAACAACAATCTACGGTAACATCATCTACAGTATCCTTAACCGACAGTTTCATTAAATGGTTTAAGGAATCCTGGTTATCTTAAATCTGTTTTATGCAATCTAAAATGTACGTTTGTTTTCGATGTAAAACATCAAAATTTAATGTTCATTTATTTATAACGCATCGTAAGATAGAGCATAGATGCAATGCAATAGATGCATAAGTATATGATATGTTTTCTTTTTTTAAATTTTAGATTTAAAATAATCATCTTCTATTCGAATCTATTCGAATTTTAAACATTATTTTATTTTTTTGATTTGTATTAGCTGAAGTATTAGTCGAAATGCAAATTTTAATAAAACAAATACATTTATTAAAACTATATACCTCCATTTTAAATGTTAATTACAATCCTTCTCAGGATAATATTTTTTATATAAAAATAAAACAACCATTTTATAAACATTTATAATAAACAAAATAAATTATAAAGAATGATCAATAAATAAATAAATAAATTATAATAAATTATAAATAAAACTTATACATAATAAAAATGTTCATTTAACATAAATATACACATTAAGGTTACTTAACTAATAATACATTAATTTAATTCATATAATTAAGTTGTGTAATTAAAAATCCAATTTTATATTATATATAAGTATAAAGTCTTACAATTTTATATTATACATAAGTATAAGTTTATATTATATATAAGTATTATATATTTTCCGAATTTTAGAAGGAGTCCAAAGGTCCAAAATTGTTAATTTTAATCAAGCTTCTATAAAATATATAGTTATTTTAATTATCGCAGTCACTTAGCTATACATAGCATGTATAAATAATAAATAATTCCATTGTTTTCACTTAGCAAAGTTACATAGTGAAAAAAAAGTTTTACAAAAATTATGTTAAAAGTGCATATATCTTTGTTAGACTTACTAAATCTTAATAATCGGCTATGTTGGTATAACAAAATATTGTTTTTCCTTTACTAAAAACTATGTCGTTTTATAAAAAAGCTATGTTAAAAGTACATATGTGTTTGTTAGACTAACTTATCTTTTAAAAATCGGCTATGTTGTTGTAACAAAATATTATATTTTGTTTACAAAAAACTATGTCATTTTGTACAGAATGAGTTTTTAAATTTATGTATATTTAACATAGCAAAAAATGTTTTAATAACAAAGTGCTAAGGTGGCTGAAAACTCACATAAATTTCTGTTAAATTAATACGTGTTTTCTGTTGAAAATACATAGTTTTTTCTTTCCGTGATAAAGTTCCAGCTATTGCAATAAACTTCTTAAACTTCCGAACATCTCAAAAATTTTGTGTAGGTTGAACACAATAATAAGTTGAGTGTCCGAGTGGTAAAGAAACTAGATTTGAACTCAAGGATGCAGGTTCGAATCACATCCATCAGCTAAATTCTTTAACTGTGAAATATGAATCTTCGTTTAAAATATACATCGATGTTTTTTACGATGCATCAATTAGAAGGGTTACAACGATGTTTTTTGTTGGAATTTTGAAAGGAATTTTGTTTGACAAATACAAGAAGCATTAATACTTGTAGTAGTAACTATAAGCTCAGAAGCGTAACTGCGGGGAGGAGGGGGGGGCGGTCCGCCAAAACGGGTGACACCCGACCGTAAAAAACTTAAACAAACCATGTTTTCAACGATAAATCACTTAGAAACCAGGTTTTTAATTATATGGATTATAATTTTAATTTATAAATTGTGAAAACTTATAAATGTGTCCTATAAATGTGTGATACTAGTTCAAAAAGGATCTATTCTACTTTTTAAAATTTTTGAGTTACCTATTACGTAAAATAAAATTTTAACAATATGTGTGTATTTCTTTTTTTTTTAATCGAATCAACATGTTGAGCATTGAATACCATCACCAACCACAATTACTCAATAGCTTTGCATATTCCTATAGATACCATATTAACCGTTTTCTTTAACGGAACATTATTTATTATGCAAGAATGATTCTTTAATGACCAGGTCTGAAAACGCATATGCTGAATAATGTATAGGAAAAGTGGTCTCCGTCGATAATGTGGCACCCTGTGACGATAGGGTGGCACCCTTGAGTTCTGTTCTATTCCAAAATTATGTCTCAATTCCAAAAATTATTTCTAAAATATCAGCTTAACTTTACTACCTTATATGTTTTATATTTCAAACAAATTAATTGCAAACACGTAAGGAAACCAATAAACAATCAAATCACCGTGTTTGTAAATAATCTCAAATTAATTTTTTTTTCCTCTAACTTGAAACTCGTAAATTGGAATGGATCGTTTTCGAATGGATACATATAAATAACTAGGAAGTATCCCGCGGGCTCCGCCCCCCAGGGCCTGGTCAGTCTTACAAGGGCATTCCCTATTAGGGCAATCTTATGTGGGCCTGTTCCAGTCCTGATTTAGAATACCCTTTTAGGGTAACCTTATTTGAATATATCCGGCCCTGATCAGGTTTTTCGTGTTTGACCCCTAGCTGAAATTTCAATTGTTTAAAATTCACTAGAGTATTGTCCATTTTAGAAATATGTATATGGTTAAAATCGTTTCATGTATGTTTTAGTTATCGCTTTTTGGCTGAAAGACTATAATAATAGTGATTATAAGGTGGTATGTATGTTTTAATTTTTTCGATTGTAATTTTTTTATTTTAATTTGATTAATTTATGAATATAATGTATGTATTTATGTAGGAAGAGCGACAGGAGATTTGCTGTCTTTTGTCACTCATATCTGGAACAAGTCGCTTGAAAACTTTGGAGAAACATTCGGTGTTGCTCTTGATATTTCCAAGGCATTTGACAAAGTTTGGCATAACAACCTTATATGCAAATTGAAATCCTATGGTTTAGACGAGCAGCTTATATCTTGGACACAGAGCTTTATATCTGATCGAAAATTTCGGGTCAATGTTGACGGTGTATCATCAAATACTTTTTCAACTAATGCAGGGCTGCACCTCAGGGTTCCGCTTTGTCACCAACTCTTTTTCTTATCTATATTAATGATTTGTTGGACTCAACGGTTCATCCTATACATAGTTTTGCTGATGATAGCACGCTTCATGCGTCTCATGAAGCACCTAAATTATATACACCCTTAGCGCTTAGTGAGTGTAGGTCAAAATTGATAGATTCCCTTAACACTGATCTTAAAACAATTATGGATTGGGGTATTGCTAACAGTGTTGAATTCAATACAAGCAAAACACAGGTTTGTCATTTTTCTAGGATAACGACACCCAATGCTTTTCCATTAACGTTTGGCCCCAAAAATCTTTTAGAGAATGAGTCTGTCAGACTTCTAGGAGTTGAGATTGAAAATAATATGAAGTGGAATTCTCATATTTTTAATCTGGCTAAGAATGCTGTTCAAAAGTTAGAATTTTTGGGGCGATGTCGTAAGTTTTTCGATAGCGAACAACTTCTTTTAGTTTATAAATCTTTTATACGTCCCTGCATGGAATACTGTTCTCACATATGGGGTGGAGCTTACTTGAGTAGTCTCAACTGCCTTGATTCTGTACAGTGTAGAGCTATTAAACTCATTGGTAACCCAAGCCTTACTAACGGTCTTGATTCCTTGCAGCACAGAAGAAATGTTGCTGATTTGACTATATTTTATAAATATATTATGGATGAACGAGCTTCTGAAGAGATCAAATCGATTTTACCTAAATCAGCAAAGCTTTCGCGTCACACCAGAGCAAACGTAGCAGCGCATCCCTTTACAGTTCATATAATTAGGTGTAGAACTGTAGCCTTCCAACGTGACTTTTTCAACAGAGTCTCTCATCTTTGGAATGCCTTACCTTCCTGGGTTTTCCCTGATGAATTTAATCCTCAAGGCTTTAAAGTTAACGTTCATAAATTTCTCAGAGAATCTTAATTTGCATTCCATTCTTATCCCTAGTTGGTCTGGTACCTTCGGATATTCAGAGACGTTAATTTATAATTTATTATAATTAACACTAAACATGCCTAACTTTGAATAAAAAAAAAAAATATATATATATATATCAGGGTCTGGTCCGGATATCCCAATCAGGGCCTGATCCGATTATCACAATCAGGGTTTGATCCGGTAATCCCAACCAGGACCTGATAGGGCAAAAGCGTTACACTCATGATCTGCCCTATCAATGCCTGACCCGGATTAGGGCAAACCTGATCAGGACCTTACTTGAGCCCTGACGAATTTCTGCTCGGGATGTATTTCGTTTACGTTCTAGACTATATTATTAGAAGAGAAAATTAGTAGAAAAAACGTAATTTCTATTCGAATTTTAGGTTTTTGGGCATATTATCATTATTGAGGATGAAGACTGACTTTAGTTTTTTCAATTCGTTTTAATTGTAAGTTAAAATTACATAATGCCAATTTTCACGAACTTTACATTTATGTATTTTAATTTTATTGAAAAACGGTTTCGCAATTTTTAGAATAACCCAATTTTGAAAAGTGAAAAACTTTGGAAACGAGGTTAAAATTTCATAAAACGATAGGAGACGCAGTCTTGCTATTAATAGATAAAGAAAAACAGAAGTGGAAACATCTTTTATCCATGATTATTGGATATAACTTTGTTTTTATCTAAAGAAAACCTAGCATTTTGTGAATATGATGAAGGACAAAGTTCTTTAAATAAAGGCAATTTCTTAGAAAAAATCGGAGGTCTACGACATTCCAATTGAAAGACGAATTCGTCGTAAAAAACGAATGCCTGGTGAGTTGTCCCCTGATGGAGGACTGACACTAAAGCCCAGCATTCACATACAACAGAAACCGAAACTGAATTTCATACAAATTTGACAGCAACTGAAACAAAAACCGAATTTAGAAACTGAAACAGAAACTGAAAATTCGTCTGTTGTGTCTGAAACAGAAACAATTAAAATTTAATTGTTTCTGTTCCATAAACTGTCACATGACCAGAAACTGTCACATAATATTAATTATTATTTTAAATTTTGATAATAGTTTTGAATTTTGAATAGTTTTCAGTTTCTGTTTCTGTTTCTGTTGTATGTGAATGCCCGGCTTAAGAGCTAAACTTAAAAATGACATGTCTGAATGTCTTGACCGATTCAATGTTGAACTCCGAACAAGATTAAAGTCAGTCCAAGATGTAACTTCATTGTTCGAGGTTGTGCTGACAAACACTGGGCTTTTGGCGAACAGTGAAGAGTTGCAATTATCTGAATCAAAATTTACCGGTTTTTATGATGAGTTATCAGAAACAGAACTCGTCATAGAGATACTAAGGTTGAGAAGGCATTTAAAAGCAGCCAACGTAACAGTTTCTAACTGGGTGTGCCTATAGACATTTTGAAATTGATCGTGGAATGGGATTTTACAGAATTTCTTCCGAATCTTATGGTCGCACTAAAATTATTTATGACTATTTGCGTATCAGTGGCCTCGAGTGAGAGGAGTTTCAGCAAATTAAAATTAATTAAAAATTACATGCTGGAAACAATGACCCAAACGATGCTTAACAATCTTGGCATATTAACAATAGAACATGAGGCAACACAAAATATAAATTTTGAAGATGTGATTTCTAAGTTTGCAGCTGTTAAAGCTAGAAAGAAGAGATTTAAAATGTGTGTACTGTTAGGAAATAAAAATCCCCGTTATCCCTATTACGTGTTACCCTATGGTAACAACCGTTCTCACACCATCGTCACTTGCATTTCTTAAATCCAGTCCAACACCTTCGTGGTCTTATTTCTTTTATTGTTTCAAAATTTTTCCCATGATATATGAAGTTTTCATGGACAATTACCTCAACGGTGATATTTGAATAAAATAACCTTCGTTGTTCCTATTCCAGTCTGCAAGTGACGGAAATGGTTTTCTATTTCTATGTAAAATTATAAAATTTGTATAAATTTTTTTTCCCATCAAAAATTTTTTATTTTTTTCTTAAAACTCAGAAAATCGAAAAAATCAGAGAAGTCAGTCGGTGGTAAACTAGTGAATAGTTGATGTAATTCTAATAATAGTTGAGATAATTTAAATAATAATTAAAATCCAAATAGTAATAGTGATCATTTGGACTTAAAATAGTTACATTTTAAGATTATTGAGAAATCTATATAAATTTTGTGTTTTTGTTTTTTGTGATTAACAAAAGATAAATCAATGAAAAATAACGTGAATTAAAATTAATTGTGTTTCTTTTGGATATTTAAGTGGCAAAAAAAAAAATCAAATATTACATATTAAGAAACCAAAAGTACATGTTTTTAAGTAAATATAAATTACATATTAAGAAACCAAAAGTACAGGTTCTTAAGTAATTATTAAGTACCTATTAAGAAACCAAAAGTACATGTACATATATGTTTTTTTTAAGAAAAGTGAAGCAACCAAATATGTTTGTTTGTGGATATTTAAATGACTAAATCCAAGATTATATATATATAAGAAACCGAAACAATTGGTGTTTTTGTGATGGTTAGAAATATTTAAAACATATAATTTAAATGATATCAGTATGAAATAAAAGAAAATTAAATAAAAACAAAATTTAGTGGAAGCCTCGTGTCTTTATATTATTTTTACCTGGGAACACCACAGAAGACAACGCCGATAGAACCAGCAGCTGTATTAGGCTAAGAGTAAGTAATAATGTTAGTACTTCTTAGAGTCAAATTTTTTTCTCAAGATATAAAACTAAGTCTATAAAATGAATAATAACCTTAAGAACATGTCGTAATAAAATACTAATAGTGAGGGTGTGTGGGTGTGAATTGCGTTAGCGAGGGCCGGGCAGTTCCAAAGATGACTAGGGTCTTCAACCCTCTACCGGCACCTTTTCTTATAAGTTTCAAAGTAATAGCTCCCGCTATCCCAGCTTTTACAAATTGGCGCGAAACAAAACCTTATTTTTATTTATAAAAATAAAACAGAAAGGACCCTTGGAGGATCTTTTAATATAGTTTAGTAATTATGTAGTGAATTTTTTTCGATTAAATTAACTGTGATACACGCGCAGGAGTGGATGAGTTGGCCTTCGACTGACCATTCAACGAGTCTTACGAGCTCGCGCACTCCAGTTAGGTGATGGAGTTGACTAAGGGATGGTTTGACACCGTCAGCAATGACTAGCTGTGAAAATATGACACAATGGTCGAGCAGATCATAGTGTTAGCCTACTAGTTAAACACTTAGATCAATTACTATCATATACGTTCATAATTTGAGCCCCGTTTTCTGATTAATTTATTGTTTTAGAACGTATTCGTTTAATGTGTTTGGTGGGAGTGAACGACTCAAGGTATGGTACTGACTGATCATAAGAGGGCAAAGGTTAAATTTGCATCTTTGAAGGTCTAGTGAGTTCTGGTGGCTCTGAGACTGGTTAACTCTTACAAACGATCATTTTCTCTCTTAGCTCTCAATGCAGGTTCCAGGTTGTGATGGAAAAGCTGAAGTTACATCAGCTTAGAAAATACAGAGTGCAAGCTGGTCATCTACCAACTTGCTCTGGCTAGTTGTTGTGATTTCTCCGGATTCGTCATAAAACCTGAACACCTACTAACTTCCCAACCGTAGAGTAGCATACTTTTGATAGTTTAAATTTTTGTTCTTAGTTTTTTTTCTAAATTTATTTTAGCATCATTTTTGGAAGGGTACTGCCTAGCGCATGACTCGGACACACACACATATATTTTATAAATTAACCAAATAAATAAATAGTAATAGTAATAAAACAGTTTACTTTCAGTTGATAAATAAATAACACATTCAGGAATTTTAGATCAACAGTTTTATTATAATTCTAATTAATAACTAAATGGCCTAGAAATAATTTTTGACGTACAGTTTTAGTAAATAAATAGATTGAATAAAAATATTTTTTGCTTATAATTTTAATAAATAAACTTTTGCGTATAATTTTAATAAATAGATAAACTGACTATAAATAATTTTTGATTATAATTCTAATAAATAATTAATGGGCCTAAAAATAAGTTTGTCGTAAAATTTTAATAAATAAATAAATTGCCTATAAATAATTTTAGCTTATAATTTGAATAAATAAACTTTGGCGTCTTATTTTAATAAATAGATAAACTACCTAGAAATATTTTTGGCAAATAATTTTAATAAATAATTAAATGGCCCATAAATAATTTTTGCTGGTAATTTAATAATTAATTGAAGGCCTATAAAGAAGATCTGAATTGTTAGATTGTTAACAATTACATACAACCTAGAACATTTTGTTGCTCACTACTGACTCGAAGATTAGTATACAGTTTTTCGAATTCCCTGTGTACATACAGTACGAATTTGCTATTCCCTTGAAAGGGAACCACGTAATTTCCTTTACGGATAGTAGATTGGTAGATAGAGAGATAGTGATTAAGCAATCATACCTTCCAATTCAACCCTTTTGATGATCAAGTGTTAATTTTTTTTTTGGTTTATATTAAGTTTAATTAACCTAAAATTGAATCAGATAAGGGATAATACTTTTCTCTTGGGAATTCAGTTTAAATCTTACGCATCTCAATACTTCAAAAGTGACATTGCAAAATACCGAGAGAATCAGAAATGAATATTTATGAAAATATTTACAACAATAAATGTTTCCTCTGCACTGAAAAACTGAATTCAGACAAGTTGTTGGTAGAAGCACCCTGCACCCATGTTTTCCATGACAGTTGCATTGCAAAGTGGCTAGAAGAGGAGCCACATTGCCCCATTTGTAAAAGAAGCTGTCAACAGTCTGATGTGCATCTCTTGCCGGAGGATCGACGTCCCTTTTCCCCGATTTCACAAACAAGAAAGAATAAGGCACAGCCACAAACACCTGTGGTCAATCGGCAACCAGAGTCTCTCGGTGCTATACCTAAGACGTGGATTCGACCGAATACTAGGGCTGAAGAAAAAAGGCGACAAGCTGAACGTGCAGGTGTAAAAGCATCAGAAATTGTCGCTAGTTCGCCAAAAGATAATCCGGGAAGACAAGACCAGCCAGCAGATAAGTCAGCAACGATGATCGATTTTTCCGTGATCCAACAGGCCATGGAAGTAAGCATTCGAAAAAGTGTAGAACAGATGCAGAGGCCTTTGACGAAAAATTTGCGAATCAGTTACTCTTTTCGGAGGGGGTGAAAACAGCTAGTCACCCGCAAAATCCCTCCACATTGTCTATGCATGCACCTAGGGGAAACCAAGGACCTCTTCAAAATTCCAGGAACCTAGGTAATATAAACCCCTCGTACGTAGCGAATCCTGCAGCTTATCGTCATCATTCCTTAAACGAGAAACACTCCACCATCATTCGTAGCTGGAATGTCTCTTTCAGTGGAAGACCAACGGAAATGGAGGTGGGAGAATTTATATATCGAGTCAGCACTTTAAATAACATCGCTTTCCCAGGTAGTTATGATGCGGTTGTGGCTCATGCTCACTTATTATTCACAGAAAGAGCTTCAGAATGGTATTGGAGATTCCATCACCGTACTCCACGTTTTAATTGGCCCGAACTGTGTATGGCTCTACGTACTGAGTTTGGTGATCGTAGCACCGATGGAGAAATAAAAGAGAGAATGCGAGCCCGTAAACAACGTCAAAATGAGAACTTTGACTCTATGTTTAATGACATTTTGACGCAAAGTGATCGGCTCAGTGTTCCAATAGCTGATAGAGAATTATTGAATATACTGTTGAACAATCTTCGCAGTGAAATACGAAGAGAATTGTGCTACGTTGAGGTATTTACAGTTGAACATCTTCGCGACCTCTGCCGTAAACGGGAAAAACTTCTAGCTAGTCTACCGCTGCCACCTCGTAACTTTCCTCATCGCCCTACACAGACGGTATCCGAAATTGCTCCATCTACATCATATCATTATCCTGCGACTGAGGATACGCTTTCTTCATTACCTGATACTATTCCTGAATCCAACAACCTACCGCAGATTTCTGATGACCCCGTAATTTCCGATGTCTCAGCTATTCATAATCCCAACGGTCATCGTGAGCCAAACAGAACTTTAATTTGCTGGAACTGCAAGCTAGAAGGACACCGGTTTCAGGATTGTCTACAACCACCTCGACTTTTCTGTTGGAGTTGTGGCAACGAGGGGGTTTACAAATCAAATTGCACTAGATGCTATTTAAACAAGACCGGGAGCGTGCAGAACACCCAGTCACGCTCCCAAAAGCCAACCCAATTTTAAAGTCAAGCACCTCACTTCACTCAACTCCACCTTTAAGAATGCGTTGGCCAGAGGAGTTGGGAAGTAAAACTATTTTGAAGCGAGATTCATCAGCTTGTACTAAATCGTCTATACCTCATCACTCATTTAAATCACTTGAGCAGAGACTCAAAGAATATATGGCACTAAGAACCAGTCTTGGAATTAATGCACTAACAACATCTCGTAAGTATACTCGTTCAGCATTGCGTATTAGAAATTTCTGGAAGAAACGACGATCCTTTCGGTCATCGATTATATCCTCAATCATATCAGTGAAAGATGATCTCCGCGCTTATGCTGAGGTTCAACTTTTAGGCAGCACAAGAGTCGGATTACTAGATAGCGGAGCGTCACTTAGTGTAGTGGGAGGCACTTTCGCACTAGAGCTTCTCCGTACCCCAACACTATTTACACGTTCATCGGTAAAAGTTAGAACAGCGGATGGCGCTAGCCAGAAAGTGGTAGGACATCTGAACACTGAGATAAGGTTCCAAGGTCGGACAAAGTCCCTAGATCTCATAATTATACCATCTCTCACACAAAACCTCTATCTAGGTATTGACTTCTTTCGGTTGTTCAACCTGTTTCCACCGTTAACAAATCAGATCCCGAAAAAAACCGAAACCTCGGTAATATGTACTTTGACAGCTGACGAGGAAGGGAAACTGCAAGATGTCATTCAGCTGATTCCGTCTTTTGCGAAAATGGGATTGGGCAGGACGCATGTATTGACTCATGTCATTGATGTTGGCGATGCAACCCCTATCAAACAACGCCACTATCCAATATCTCCTGCAGTAGAGAAGTTAATGGGGGAGGAGCTGGACCGCATGTTAGCTCAGGGTATCATTGAGGAATCTGATAGTGACTGGAGCTCGCCAGTGGTCTTAGTTCGAAAGCCAGGGAAGCTTCGTCTATGCTTAGATTCGCGTAAGGTGAACAGTGTAACAAAAAAAAATGCATACCCCTTACCACAGATCGAAGGAATACTAAGCCGACTCCCGCAAGCTAATTACATCTCTAGTTTAGACTTAAGGGACGCCTTTTGGCAGATTCCCCTGGATGAGGATTCAAAAGAAAAAACAGCGTTTACAGTCCCAGGCCGTCCTCTTTATCACTTTGTTCGTATGCCTTTTGGTTTGTGCAACTCACCACAGACGATGTCTAAACTGATGGATCGAGTAATACCATTGAGATTGAAGACTCAGGTCTTCGTATACCTAGACGATCTTTTAATTGTGACAGATACGTTTGAGTCACATCTTCATATATTAACTGAACTGGTAGGCTGTTTAAAGAAAGCCCTAAACAATCTCACCATAAACATTGAGAAGAGCAAATTTCTGCAATCCGAGGTCAAATATCTTGGGTATGTCATTAGTAGAGCAGGGATTAACATCGACCAGGAGAAAATTGCAGCAATGTCAGAGTTCCCAGTTCCTTCGTCAGTGCGCCAGGTTCGTCGATTTTTAGGGATGTCAGGATATTACCGACGGTTTATTTCCGACTACTCTTCGATTGTGACACCTATTACTGAGTTATTAAAGAAATCCCATGGTAAATTTAAATGGACTGTTGAAGCCGATGCAGCTTTTGTCAATATCAAGAAAGCTTTGACTTCAGCGCCAGTGCTGGCCAACCCAAACTTTTCAGAACCATTCATATTAGAGTGTGATGCAAGTAACGATGGAATAGGCTGCGTGTTGACTCAATTAGGAAAAGATGGCAGTGAACATCCGATTGCATACATGTCTAAGAAATTAAACCCAGCCCAAAGGAACTACTCCACTAGCGAAAAGGAATGTCTGGCAGTAGTTCTAGGAATAAAAAAATTTCGAGCGTTCGTGGAAGGGCACCCATTTAAAGTAGTAACCGACCATTCTGGTTTAAAGTGGTTGATGAGTCAGAAGGATTTATCCGGACGACTGGCACGCTGGAGTTTGAAACTTCAAGGGTACACCTTTGACATGAGTACCGAAAAGGCAGTTTAAATATAGTTCCGGATGCATTGTCAAGAATAAACTCCGTAGACTTGATTGATACCGTGACCGATAACTTTTCCCAAGCAATTGATTTAGATTCACCAGCATTTCAGTCTACCAAATATCTAGAGTTAATTAAAATCGTCGAGGATGGGAAAGAAGTACTACCAGATTTACGAGTGGAAAAGGGTAGGGTTTATAAGAAAGTTGGATTCACTTCGTGTTTAGAAGGTGAGCCGTGGAAGCTATGGGTTCCCAAAGAACTAACCCACAACTTGATTGAAATAGCACACGCAGCACCAACGGCAGCCCATGGCGAAGTAGCTAAAACCTTACATAAGCTACGTCGTTTTTATTTCTGGCCGAGAATGTTGTTCCAAGTACACTCGTTTGTATCCCAATGCAAGATATGTAAAGTAGTTAAAGCTCCCAACCAAACTTTACGTGCACCAATGATAGCTCCTCTAAGAACCGAGAGGGTAATGCAACGATTATATATTGACTTATTAGGCCCGTACCCCAGGACAAAAAATTCTAATATTGGATTGTTGGTGGTACTAGACCATATTTCCAAATTCGTGTTCCTGTTCCCGCTTCGCAGTTTCACTTCTACTCCAATCTGCAATCTTCTGGAAAGTCAAGTATTTCATGTGTTTGGTTGTCCAGAGATTGTGATTTCGGATAACGGAACGCAATTTAAATCCAAGTTATTCCAACAATTCCTAGCGAAGTATGGTATAAAACACACTCGCACTTCTTTATATTCACCCCAGGCAAATGCTTCCGAGAGAGTGAACAGGAGTGTGCTCGCCGGAATCAGAGCCTTCTTAAAGGAAGATCACACCAAATGGGATAAAAACTTGAGTGAAATTTCTTGTGCTTTGCGCAGCTTATATCACTCTACCATCGGCTGTTCTCCTTACTACGCTTTGTTTGGTCTCCCGATGATCACGCATAGTTCATACTACACTCTACTGAGGAAGTTGGATTGCCTGGAGGAGTCCGGTGAATGTTTAGATCGCGCTGACGCTCTGTCAAACATTCGAGTGCGATTAAAAAATCTAATAGCAAAAGCTTTTGTTACCAGTGCTGCACGATATAACCTACGGGCACGTAAAAATATATTCCAACCGGGTGAAACGGTTTTTCGACGAAACTTCATTCTGAGTGATGCAGGCCGAAATGTCTCAGCTAAACTAGCACCGAAATTTGTAGAGGCCAAAGTACTCCAATTGGTCGGAAATTCATCTCTAGAGCTCGAAGACATAGCGTCCAAACGGGTGGGAATTTATCACACCAAGGATGTGCGGAAATAACACATGTTAGGCTTAAGTTGTTATTCCATGCCTAATAAAATTCCACCTTATTAGATCTGATCTAACTGGATCTTTCGTGTTATTACAGGTCATTACAGAATTGCTGTTACAACGTCACAATAATTAATTTACCATCATGCAGAAGAGTAAAATTCTGACCTTCATCCTAGGTCTAAGCGTATTGGTCCTCCTTGAAGGCAAGGTCATACATACAACAGAAGGCAAAATATGGAAGCTACTAGACGCCGAGTGCGAGGTACTCGTTGACAATACATCTATAAGGGCTAATGAAACGAAACATCTGTTAGTATATGGCTTATTAACATACAATTGTAGCAAGGAACAAGGTCACATAGTGTCAACGGTGAAATGCCAAGCATGTGGGATATATTGCTCCATTAATGAAATCATCCCGGGTTGTACTCAACGTAGTGTACATATTATCGTAGGAATAATCACGAGTATTCTACTCGTGGTAGCGTTGAGTTTGATTTTCAGGAAGTTATGCGACAAGTCGTTTGAGTCCCTAGAATATCGGATTTTCAAAAGACAAATTCAAAGACTAGATAATAAGAGACTAAAGAGAACGAACCGCCTAAATGCGTTATCATCCTTCAGACTCGTTCCGAGATTCAACTCTCTAAACCCCGAACTGCCACCCAGAGTCAGAGAAAAGGTTAATCGAAGACGATCCGCCATTCGTTTAGAACATTCCCCACCTGTAAGAGCAACGCCTCCTCCTTTACCACCCCGCTCACGCACAAATACTGGTGCTCCTTTACGTCCAGTCCATGTGCTACTGACCATTTGTCTTTTAATTACAGTTATAAATAGCTGTGACCAAACCCTATTTTTGGAGTCAACGGGAAGAATATGTTCAAAAGAAAAGTGCCATGCTAGTAATATGTATGCGTTTAGTCTAATACCTCAACCCGGGCTCGCGCGGTTTAGAAAAGATAATTTAAAGACCTGGAAAGAAAAGAAAGTGGTTACTGTTGACGATTCCAAACTGTGGGTAAGACGGACTATAATGGCTGTGGCAAACATTATGTTCGGAGATATCGACCTCATGAACCTATATGTTGAGCCTGCTCATTGTCTAATACGCCAGATTACATCCTATGGGTGTATAGGTTGTAATATAAAACCGCATGTGGTGCTTCAAGCGTACAACATTAAAGCCCCCGGAATATTGCCTTTCACTTCAGACTGTTCGTTCCAGACCCATTATGTGAGCTGTAATCCTAACCCGTATATTCTGGAACACGACAACACTGAACGGTCGTGCAGTTTGTATATAAAGAGAACGAACCAAACGGTCAATATCACCATCCATTACCAATTCGTAGAGGTAGTTAGGGTTCCCACGCCACAGGTGCTAGACTCCACCTTCGGACAAATGACTAAAGATTTGCTGACCGCGCCTGAATTTATTAAATTCTTAAGTTTCTCCTTCGCCACCTTTACTCTTGCTACCGTGGTGGTAACCTCTGTCATCCGAGTTTGTAAAGTCTTATTAGTAAGTAAGTTTAATGGTGAGGTGGAACGGGCTACGGCCCGCAATTGATTTGATGGACCCACTGCATAACTATCTACCAATGATATAAAATTTTAGCTTATTTCTTTCTCTAAATCTGATTTAAATATCTTTTCCTTTAGTACGTTCCACTTAATGGGATTTCCTCTTTCAGATCAAAGCAGCTGTATGCTGTAGCTATTTGTTCTGTGTTGTTAGGAAATAAAAATCCCCGTTATCCCTATTACGTGTTACCCTATGGTAACAACCGTTCTCACACCATCGTCACTTGCATTTCTTAAATCCAGTCCAACACCTTCGTGGTCTTATTTCTTTTATTGTTTCAAAATTTTTCCCATGATATATGAAGTTTTCATGGACAATTACCTCAACGGTGATATTTGAATAAAATAACCTTCGTTGCTCCTATTCCAGTCTGCAAGTGACGGAAATGGTTTTCTATTTCTATGTAAAATTATAAAATTTGTATAAATTTTTTTTCCCATCAAAAATTTTTTATTTTTTTCTTAAAACTCAGAAAATCGAAAAAATCAGAGAAGTCAGTCGGTGGTAAACTAGTGAATAGTTGATGTAATTCTAATAATAGTTGAGATAATTTAAATAATAATTAAAATCCAAATAGTAATAGTGATCATTTGGACTTAAAATAGTTACATTTTAAGATTATTGAGAAATCTATATAAATTTTGTGTTTTTGTTTTTTGTGATTAACAAAAGATAAATCAATGAAAAATAACGTGAATTAAAATTAATTGTGTTTCTTTTGGATATTTAAGTGGCAAAAAAAAAATCAAATATTACATATTAAGAAACCAAAAGTACATGTTTTTAAGTAAATATAAATTACATATTAAGAAACCAAAAGTACAGGTTCTTAAGTAATTATTAAGTACCTATTAAGAAACCAAAAGTACATGTACATATATGTTTTTTTTAAGAAAAGTGAAGCAACCAAATATGTTTGTTTGTGGATATTTAAATGACTAAATCCAAGATTATATATATATATAAGAAACCGAAACAATTGGTGTTTTTGTGATGGTTAGAAATATTTAAAACATATAATTTAAATGATATCAGTATGAAATAAAAGAAAATTAAATAAAAACAAAATTTAGTGGAAGCCTCGTGTCTTTATATTATTTTTACCTGGGAACACCACAGAAGACAACGCCGATAGAACCAGCAGCTGCATTAGGCTAAGAGTAAGTAATAATGTTAGTACTTCTTATAGTCAAATTTTTTTCTCAAGATATAAAACTAAGTCTATAAAATGAATAATAACCTTAAGAACATGTCGTAATAAAATACTAATAGTGAGGGTGTGTGGGTGTGAATTGAGTTAGCGAGGGCCGGGCAGTTCCAAAGATGACTAGGGTCTTCAACCCCCTACCGGCACCTTTTCTTATAAGTTTCAAAGTAATAGCTCCCGCTATCCCAGCTATTACAGTACATAATATGTATGTTAGAGTATATTAATTCTGCTCTCATTTTACTTTTACTATACCCTATCATAAAAGTTTCATTTTCATTCATCCATGTAAAAGAATGTATAATAAAACAGTACTTTGATTATATGTTACTTATTAATAATAATGCTCATTTGTATTAATTAAATAAAATTATAAATTACGTTTATTGGCTTTTTATTAACATTGACAGTTTTCATTCTTGGGGTGACACCACAATATCCGCCCCGGGTGCCACCCATGCTAGCTACGCCACTGTATAAGCTAAAATATTGAGCTACAGTGCTCCTGTAGGCGATGTCTGGCAGTGAGCATGATATCTTTGGTTTGGATTATTCAAAATTAAAAACCAAAAAAAATTATTAGTGGAGAGATAAATCTAGGCATTAATCGAAAGAATAGTCGTAATTTTTATTGTGACAAAATTGCGGCTCATAAAATTGCTTCGATCAATCCATGAAGAATATATCTGAGAATGGATAAATTCATTTTAGATAAATTCCACCGACTTTAAAAACACGGATTTGAAAAAAAATGCGTAGGTATAAAATAGAGTATAGACCCTCTTCATTTTTATATATGCGAATACAATGAACGGGCTCAATTCAGGTACTGCGCATCATTACAAATATTATAAAATATTACATTAATTACAAATATGCGTGCATTGCCAAGAATATTACTTCGGTTTGAAAAACCTAAGTATTATACATTCTCGATCCAAAAGTGAAATTCTTACCTCCACTTTTTTTAGCATTTCTCGACGTCTTAGGACGTACTGATTCTAAAAAAGCAAAAAAAAAATGTGTGTCTGTCTGCCGTCACAACCGTCGTTACAGAGAAAACCGCTGGAGCCATTTCAAAAATGTTTGATTCTAAATAGGTTTTAACTTAATGGGACGAGCTGAAAGGACGATGTGTTCGATAACTGTACCTGAAGTGATAAAAAAACGACAAGTGAATCAAAACAAGAAAATATTCATATTTTTCGCTTAAAAATTTTAAGTGATTACTCTTTGCTTTAGCTGTCAAATACAAAAGTCGTTAAAAAATTTTTTCTCTAATGAAAATTTAAATAAAAGTTCGTTATTTTAAATTAAAATCTAAAGCAAATTGAGGAAGTCGATGTCAAAATTCTGTTTTGACCCTCACAAGTGTTATTATCGACAACTGATTGCTGCAACACAGCTAGAAATAACAAATGTATTCAACTGCAAGTTCACACCAACCGTCCTACAAATTGGGAAGCTCGTTTAAGATTTGTCAACTGAATATTGAAAGTATTTCTCAACCTAAATCTGATTATTTGGGCCGCTTATTGCACAATGCAAGTTCAAGTACTTTTATTACAAGAAACACATATACACCATCATATGAAAGTTTAATGAATCGTGGTCGTTGATGCGGCGTCGATGAGAGGTGGACTGTATTTTTTTTTCTTGACGATATATTTTGATGTGAGTTGGTTGGCACATCAACTTCCAACACCGTGATGCAAATATCAAGGTAATGTGAGACCCAGAGAAATACAGAGACTAATATCGACTCATATAATAGTTGAAAATCATGTACATATGAGATGTTTTGATTGAAGCAATGACGAAAATGTCTCAGCTCATATAATAGTTGAAATTATGTAAGTGAGATGAATGATGCAATGATGAAAATATCTCAGCTCACATAATAATTGAAGTTATGCAAACGAGATGATTAACAGAAGTAATGACGAAAATATCAGATCATATAATAGTTGAGATTATGTACGTATGAGATGAACGATGCAATGATGAAAATATCAGCTCGTTTAATATTTGAAGTTATGTAATTGCGATGATTCACTGAAGTAATGACGAAAATATCAGATCATATAATAGTTGAGATTATGTACATATGAGATGAACTATGCAATGATGAAAATATCAGCTCATATAATAGTTGAAGTTATGTACATATGAAATGAAAATATCAGCTCGTTTAATATTTGAAGTTATGTAATTGCGATGATTCACTGAAGTAATGACGAAAACATCAGATCATTTAATAGTTGAAGTACATATGAAATGAAAATATCAGCTCGTTTAATATTTGAAGTTATGTAATTGCGATGATTCACTGAAGTAATGACGAAAACATCAGATCATATAATAGTTGAGATTATGTACATATGAGATGAACTATGCAATGATGAAAATATCAGCTCATATAATATTTGAAGTTATGTAGTTGCGATGATTCACTGAAGTAATGACGAAAACATCAGATCATTTAATAGTTGAAGTTATGTACATATGAAATGAAAATATCATGGACACATCACCCGTTCCAATCGATGAAACTTATACGAGGTTTTTTTTTACTGCATGCACACTCGACGAATATTTGTCAGAGAAACAAGAAAAAAACTATTTGGTTAATTTATATACATTAAAACAACTGACCTGATGCACACAACTTTATATAAACTCCTTTATTAATTTTACAATTATTGATTTAAACACATGGGAATACAAAATATTTTAAAATTTACTTAAAAAATAACAAGACAGAGCTTAGCTCATACTTAACCAACTACATGAAAAAAACACAAACAACACTTTTTATTGACTATGCTATTCAGGTATAAATTCGTAAGAATAAGAGAGCAAAACTACCAAAACAGTCCATTTTATAGAAAGCCAAAACTCTACAAATCATAATCTCAACTACTGTCAAGTTTTCCAACGATCTCGAAAATATCGAATGAATAATATAGAATAATGAACACATCAATTCAATGTGAACATTGAAAATATCAAACAAAAAATCAAAACATACCGAACACATCAATTCAAAATTGACATTTCACCAGGATTGTTTTGGTAATATTTGTATAAATTTTGTAAATAATAATAAATCTTTGATTGTACAAATTATGACTAATATCGTATTGCGTTAATTTTAGTTATTCCTGGGCAACTTGCAGTGTTTTAACATTCATCTGGAAGTGATTTACGATAAGTATATATATATAATATATAGCAACCCATTTACAATGTTTTTTCACTTCCAGATTGAGAAACATTTTGTTGAAACTGCTGAGTAGAACGACTTGGTCGTGAACATACTGGCCACCTTAAAGTGGTCACTTTAACAAAATATTAAAGTATACTGAAGTTAACTACGTGTTTTCTAAAATTGGCTCATTTTAACAAGATTAATATTTAGATATATGAAATCGATGAAAGATTGTACGCGATTGAATTTTAAATATATGAAAGATTACCGTGTTTTTTTTTTTTTTTTAACAACATACACTTGGCTGTAGGCGGCAGATTACAGATGAGTTGAACGGAAAATACTAAGACCACCTGGTTAATTACAATTGTTCCTTGGATGAATATAATTAGTCGCAAGTAAATCAATTAGTGGAGTTCGTAGAATAGTTTACTATTTCAAACTGGTTTTTCGAATGTAGAAGGTTGATAAAACAAATTCAAAATTACATTACAGTTTGGAGTTGGCATCAACATTTGGAATTACACTAATCCGCGATACTGAGCGTTTAAGAACAGATCCGGCCGTTTTAATGGACACAACTCTTGTCTTCCCATCATTACCAGGATGCAACTCCAGAATCCTACCCAACGTCCACTTCATTGGCGGAGTGTTATCATCATGTAGCACCACGAGCGAGCCAATTTTGAACTCAGTTGAAGTGCGATTCCACTTGTACCGATGTTGCAGCTCTGACAAATATTCGGTGTGCCAACGTAGCCAAAAATGTTGCATCAATTGTTGGAGCCGTTGAAATCTTGACAACCTGGGGGTTTTCACGTCGAGCAACGACGGTTCCGGAATTGCAGTCAACGGTGCACCTATAAGGAAGTGACCTGGGGACAGCGCATCGAGATCATTTGGATCACTCGACATTGAAGTAAGAGGGCGTGAGTTCAGACAAGCTTCAATTTGTGTAATTAGTGTCAGGAATTCTTCCGTGGTAAACGACGCAGTTCCAACAACCCGTGTGAAATGGTACTTAGTACTCTTAATGGCCGCCTCCCACAATCCACCGAAGTGGGGTGACCGAGGCGGAATCGTTTTCCATTGGATGTTGTGGTCCACGCAGTATCGCATTGTGACATCTTGAAATGACTGAGATGTGAACAACCGCTTGAGGTCTTGAAGTTCAGTGCGTGCTCCGATGAAATTAGTGGCATTGTCACTGTAGATTTTGGAACACAGTCCACGACGTGATACAAAGCGCCGCAAACATGCTATAAAGGCATCGGCTGATAAATTAAAAACTATCTCCAAGTGGACGGCTTTTGTGACAAAACACACGAACAGGCATATGTAACACTTGGTCTTAACCTTAGAACGTACACCGTGAGTCAATAGAAACGGTCCGCAAAAATCAATGCCGACGGTTAAGAATGCTCGATCAGATTGCGTAACTCTTTCGGCTGGAAGATCGCCCATGAGTTGAGTACAGAGTTTAGGTTTGCTACGAAAACACCGTATACAGTTGTAAACAACACTCCTACACAAGTTACGCCCTCCTATGATCCAGTAGGTCAAACGCAAGTTGTAAAGCAATGCTTGAGGGGCAGCATGGAGTAATCTGACATGTTCCTGACGAGCTATAAGAGTGCTAAAATCATGATGACCAGGCAGAACAATTGGATGCTTGTGGTCAGTGGTGATTGGTGCGTTTCTCAGTCGACCTCCTACTCGCAAGATTCCTTGTTGGTCAATGAAAACTGAGAGTGATAATAGCGAACTTTTAGTTGAGATAGGGTTTCCTTTAGACAGCGACTGAAGTTCATCAGGGAAATGTTTGCGTTGAACGCATTTAACCAGCGTAGAACTTGCGTTGTCAAGTTCTGCATTCTGAAGGTGAATAGATGTTACAGCTTGTCTCCGATCACTGTGTCTAGTGTGATTTGAAAATCTCAACATGTATGCCACGACTCGAATTAGCATTTTAGCTGAGCTGAAACGACCAAAAATATCGAAATCGACCAGATCTTGTTGAATCAAAATTGGATTGGTTACTTTACGCAACTCGCTTATTATAGGTTCTTCGGACGATTCTTGTCCTGCAAATGATTCCCACGAAGATGTGGGTTTCCTCAAAAAATCCGGTCCATTCCACCAAATAGACGATGCCTTAAAGTCCATTGGCATCAGCCCTCTGGACACAATGTCGGCAGGATTATCCTTTGAAGGTACGTAATACCAGTCATCCGGAGAGGTTTTCGATTGAATTTTGGCGATGCGGTTGGCTACAAAAATGGTGTACTTGGAGGGATCAGACTTTATCCTACACAATGAAATCTGTGAATCCGTCCACAAATATGTGGAAGAGAACGCAACACCGATGACAGCCTTAATCTTTTCAACCAACTCAGACAGCAGAACCGCAGCACACAATTCCAATCGAGGTATGGTCTCACGTTTTAACGGGGCTACTCGTGATTTGGCGCATAAGAGTCTAATGATATATTGGTTTGACATTTCCAAGCTTTTAACGTACAGTACACACCCATATGCCTTCTCGGATGCGTCGCAGAAACCATGAAGTTCATGTTTTGCACCGACAGATGATGTCACTTGTCTTGGAACTGATATAATTGGCACGGTTTGAAGTTCCACTTTAAACGTGGTCCATTTCTCTATGATGTTTCTCGGCGGAGGGTCGTCCCATCCAATGGTTTGTTCCATCCAAATGGCCTGCACGAAAAGTTTTGCTGTAATTATAAGTGGAGCACATACACCCAATGGATCGAACAACTGGCATATTTCTGAAAGCATGTTGCGCTTGGTGCAGACTGATGAGACTGCTAACTTGTTTAGCGGGATTTCCAATAGGTCTTGTTCGGTGTGCCACAGAATCCCCAAGAGCAAGGTTGCGGGAGAATTCGGTTGGCTCTCCGAAGCCAATTGAGTTGCGTTGGAAAAGAATTTACGCAGTTCGAAACCGCCAGCTTGTAATAACTCAACCAAATCCCATTTGAGTTGAAGGGCGTCGGCTATAGAGTTAGAACCAGTTAGTACATCGTCCACATAGAAGTCCTGTTCCAGAACGTCGGCGGCCTCCGGAAATTTGGACCGTTCATCAATCGACAATTGTTTTAACGTACGAGTGGCTAAAAACGGTGCACATGCAGTACCGTAGGTAACTGTGTTCAACGCGAACGTTTGGATAGGATCTAATGGATTGTCACGCCATAAAATACGTTGAAGGTCTGTTTGGTCGTCGCGAATTCTAATTTGCCGGTACATTTTGGTGATGTCACCACAAAAGGCAATTGCATGTGTTCGAAACCGGAGTAATATAGAAAACAGATCCTGCTGAATCGTGGGTCCAACCATCAAGCAATCGTTCAATGACACGTTTGTAGTGGTTTTCGCTGATGCATTGAAGACCACTCTTAACTTAGTGGTCGTGCTCTGGGACTTGATGACACAATGGTGCGGTAGATAATATGCATGGGTTTTACACGGGGTGTCAACACGTTTCATATGGCCTAATGAAAGGTACTCATTAATAAATGTTTGATAGAGTGTACGCGTTTCTTCGCTCCGATTGAGTCGTCTTTCCAATGCGAAGAATTGTCGTTGTGCCGATAATTGAGAGCCTCCTAAATCAGATATGTTAGTTTTTGTAGGTAATGCCACTATGTATCGGCCGTCTGGCTGACGTGAGACGTTATCAGAGTAATGTTGTTCGCATAGCAACGCTTCTTGGGACCATACAGGTGTGTTAGGCACGTTTTCCAATTCCCAAAATTTCTTTATTTGATCCTCCAGTGCTGGGACACTAAGCATAGCGACGTTATTCGGGTGGACTAACACCTTGCTTAATCCACTTTTCGCTCCACCACAGGCAATATAGCCGAATTGCGAGTCATAAAATGGCGGCAACTGGTCGTGAATTTGAATTGAATGGCCCTTGAACAATTGATGGTGAATCTCAGCTCCTAACAACAGGTCGACTCGACTGGGAACATGGAAGTTGGGATCCGCCATCATCATGCCGAATGGCAAGGAGATTGGGTGAACAATTGACTGAACATTAGGTACCCTGCTAGTTATAGTTGGTATGATATAAAATTTCAATGTTATTTCAAAAGCTGAAGTGAGTGACGCAATTGTGAGATACGTTTTGAATTTTAACGTGGTTTCGGACGCACCAATTCCCGAAATAATTTTGTTAGTGGCGTATTTCTTAGCCTTCAATAGTGAACATGTACGCGCCGTGACAAAATTCATCGTTGATCCGCTGTCAAGCAACCCTCTACAACACATTGGTTGTCCATGTTCCGCTCTTGTCTTTACCATGGCTGTTCCGAGAAATACAACATCACTTGAAACTTTCTGTGACGACCGCTTCACCTTAGAGTCTATTGTCGTCGCAGCGCAGGTTGTGCCTTGAGATGTTTCCTCAACTAGACTATCTTGATTGTGATCCTGTGGACATGGTACCTCCGATGACTCGTTAATGGTCACGACAGCAGGTTTTGGTTCTATCGGGTAATCAGATACGAAATGTAACAATTCGTGGTGTTTGAGTAGACACTTATGACAAGGAGGATGATTGCACTCAACTAATGAATGTCGATCCAGCAAGCAGTTCCCACATATCCGTCGATCCTTCGCAAATCTGAATCGAAGTCGTGGAGTCATTCTGTCACCTGAAAACCCGGGACATTGGGGTAGTGAATGGGATCCAGCGCAATATGCACATGGAGACCTACTAGATACTGGAAGTGGACTTGCTGTTATGTTAAGAACCGATCTGTGTTGATCTCGGTGATTGCGTGGCGTGTGAGACCCTTGGGTTGGTAATGCCTGCAATACTCTGATCCGATTGCGTAATAGGGCAATTAATTCACTAAACGTCAGCATTGACGACGGTTTTGAATTTTTGATGATATATATTCGAGTGGAATTATCCAAACGTTGTGTTATGTGGTGTACCAGGAGTAAATCCCACTCGGTCACCTTGACCTTTAACGACTGAAGCGCATTATAGTGTTTCATGAGTTTGTCAACAAACTCTTCCAGTGCCTTTGATGAATGTTCGGTAGGTGTTCGTATCTCATACAGTTCCTTAACGTGAATTTTTTGGATAGTAATTTCATTGTCGTAGCGATCACACAAGGATTTCCAAGCTAACGAGTAATTTTCGGCAGTAACTGGTAAGCTTTCAATTATCCTGAATGCAGTTCCGCTGCGAATACTTGAAATCAAGTACAAAAACTTTACTGTCGATTCCAAACTCTTTGAGTGGATCAAATCCACAAAGATGTCGCGAAAGGCCAGCCACTCAATTTCACGCCCACTAAAAGATGGCAAGGTTATCTCTGGCAACCTGATTCCGACCGACAACGAGCTACCATTATTAATTTCATGTGTAGATGTGTTGAGAAAAGTGGCGGACAAAGACACATCTTCTGACTTTTTCAATTCATGAATTTTGTTTCGGACATTTGTATCCAGGCTACCGTAGTCATCTTCGAACCCAACGCGATCACGAAGGAAGGTTTCATCTAAGACTTCCAATCTTGATTGGACCAGATCATATTTATCGTAGATGAGCTGTATTCGGCGAAGCAGAGATTCGAATCCACCAATGGACGTAGTTGTTGCGACTACCGATTTGAGGTTTGTCAACTGCCCCTTAAAGGCGGCACGTTGCTTTTTCAAGAGATCTACATCAGCGGGGTCTGGCATGTTGCCCTTATGAGCAATGAATGTGGAAAGGTGAAAATGGGCCAATGCTCAGTTCAATACGACCTATGTAAAATACAAAACCGACTCAACCCGACAAATCCTCCACCGTAGACAGCCAATCAACCGACTAAGCAATATGTCACACCCGATGGCAAAGAATATCCCGGAAAATTATGATTATGTATTAAAAGCAAATCGTGTTAAGACAAAACCAACGTAATACAATAATAAGCGTATAATATAATATAATAATAAGCGTATAATATTGTTGCAAGTTGCCCAGAATTTTAAATACTTAAGATTAATGTAAAATTATATTAAATGGTACCTTAATTTATCCCAAAAACGTAGTTGTTTTTTCTTCCCATATAATCAGGAGACGTGCTGCGTATATATCCGGCTCGAAGGACCAAATGATGCGGCGTCGATGAGAGGTGGACTGTATTTTTTTTTCTTGACGATATATTTTGATGTGAGTTGGTTGGCACATCAACTTCCAACACCGTGATGCAAATATCAAGGTAATGTGAGACCCAGAGAAATACAGAGACTAATATCGACTCATATAATAGTTGAAAATCATGTACATATGAGATGTTTTGATTGAAGCAATGACGAAAATGTCTCAGCTCATATAATAGTTGAAATTATGTAAGTGAGATGAATGATGCAATGATGAAAATATCTCAGCTCACATAATAATTGAAGTTATGCAAACGAGATGATTAACAGAAGTAATGACGAAAATATCAGATCATATAATAGTTGAGATTATGTACGTATGAGATGAACGATGCAATGATGAAAATATCAGCTCGTTTAATATTTGAAGTTATGTAATTGCGATGATTCACTGAAGTAATGACGAAAATATCAGATCATATAATAGTTGAGATTATGTACATATGAGATGAACTATGCAATGATGAAAATATCAGCTCATATAATAGTTGAAGTTATGTACATATGAAATGAAAATATCAGCTCGTTTAATATTTGAAGTTATGTAATTGCGATGATTCACTGAAGTAATGACGAAAACATCAGATCATTTAATAGTTGAAGTTATGTACATATGAAATGAAAATATCAGCTCGTTTAATATTTGAAGTTATGTAATTGCGATGATTCACTGAAGTAATGACGAAAACATCAGATCATATAATAGTTGAGATTATGTACATATGAGATGAACTATGCAATGATGAAAATATCAGCTCATATAATATTTGAAGTTATGTAGTTGCGATGATTCACTGAAGTAATGACGAAAACATCAGATCATTTAATAGTTGAAGTTATGTACATATGAAATGAAAATATCATGGACACATCACCCGTTCCAATCGATGAAACTTATACGAGGTTTTTTTTTACTGCATGCACACTCGACGAATATTTGTCAAAGAAACAAGAAAAAAACTATTTGGTTAATTTATATACATTAAAACAACTGACCTGATGCACACAACTTTATATAAACTCCTTTATTAATTTTACAATTATTGATTTAAACACATGGGAATACAAAATATTTTAAAATTTACTTAAAAAATAACAAGACAGAGCTTAGCTCATACTTAACCAACTACATGAAAAAAACACAAACAACACTTTTTATTGACTATGCTATTCAGGTATAAATTCGTAAGAATAAGAGAGCAAAACTACCAAAACAGTCCATTTTATAGAAAGCCAAAACTCTACAAATCATAATCTCAACTACTGTCAAGTTTTCCAACGATCTCGAAAATATCGAATGAATAATATAGAATAATGAACACATCAATTCAATGTGAACATTGAAAATATCAAACAAAAAATCAAAACATACCGAACACATCAATTCAAAATTGACATTTCACCAGGATTGTTTTGGTAATATTTGTATAAATTTTGTAAATAATAATAAATCTTTGATTGTACAAATTATGACTAATATCGTATTGCGTTAATTTTAGTTATTCCTGGGCAACTTGCAGTGTTTTAACATTCATCTGGAAGTGATTTACGATAAGTATATATATATAATATATAGCAACCCATTTACAATGTTTTTTCACTTCCAGATTGAGAAACATTTTGTTGAAACTGCTGAGTAGAACGACTTGGTCGTGAACAGTCGTATATTTGATTTTTCATTGGTTGATGCTTTATGTTCTAAGACTTATGGAATCGCAAGTTATGTGAAAAATGATTTGTTGAACAAATGTAAAACTTCTGCTTCTAATCCGTCTGCTTCTAATGATGTGGAGATAATAGTGATTGACTTAGAAGGAACTTTAATCGGTAATGTTTATAAACCACCTAATCAAGTTTGGCCTACGGTTCCGTTACCAGTTTATATTCAACCAATTATCTGGGGTGGAGATTTTAATAGTCACAACCAATGTTGGGGATATAATCACAATGACAATAATGGTAATGCTATATACAAAAGTGGATGTCTCTTAACGATATGCAACTGATTTATAGTCCAAAAGACCGGCGTACTTTCAAATCTGCAAGATGGAACACAGAAACTAATCCAGATTTGACCATTATATCTAGGAACGCTGCTTGTACATCCAACAAAAGAATTATACTTCCATCATTTCCCCACAGTCAACATCGTTCAATAATAATTGAATATGGTTTAATGATCCCAATTTCACCATCTATAAAAAAACCCAGATGGAATTTTGGATTTGCAAATTGGGAACAGTTTTCTAAAGATTTAGAAAATATTGTACAATTTATTCCATGCAATCGTTTGTTGGTGCTATCAATAGTTCTGCCAAAAAGAATATTACAAGAGGTTTTAGAAAACAGTATGTTCCAGGTTGGAATAAAACATGTAACAAACTGTATAAACAATACAATATAACCAACGATTCGCATGTAGCCACTGAACTTCTTGATGAACTTGATTTACATAGACGTAAAACTTGGCGTGATGCAGTAGGTAGGATGAGTTTCAAGAAGTCTAGTCGTAAGGCATGGAATTTACTTCGTAAACTAGGTAATGAAGCTTCATCTCCAACTTCCTCATCAAATAGTAATATTACTGCAAATAATATTGCTTCTCGTTTGGTTAATATTACTAAAGTGCAAGTTCCATCTGATAAATACAAAGAAGTACGAAGAAATCTTAAAATTGAAAAACAACGATTAACTGCAGATCCTTCTCTTCCCTCCACTTTTATATTATCTGAGCTTCAGGAAGCAATTAAATGCATTAAAATGGGTAAAGCTGCAGGACTAGTTGGTATTTATCCAGAATTTATATCACATTTCGGCCCAAGGACTAAGAATTGGATTCTGGAACTCTTTAACAAAATCTTGAATTCAGCTCAACTACCATCTTTATTTAAAAAAGCAAAAGTCTAAGCTGTAGTAAAACCTGGAAAGAATGGGTCTGATGTTTGTCACTTTAGACCTATCTCCTTGTTGAGTACATTGTTTAAACTATTTGAAAGGATGACTTTACATCGTATTGAACCAATCATAGATGAAAAAATTCCTAAAACCCAAGCTGCTTTTAGGAAAAACAGAAGTTGTACTGATCAAGTTTTGGCTTTGTCTTGTTTTATTGAAGCTGGGTTTCAGAAAAAATTGAAAACTGGAGTAGCGTTTGTAGATTTGTCTGCTGCGTGTGACACTGTTTAGACATGGATTACTTTTAAAACTAGCAATAGCCATACGCTGTTCCTGTATGGTAAATCTCATCGATTCGATGTTAAGTAACCGGTTTATTCAGGTCTCATTAAATGGAAAAACAAGTAGCAGTCGTCGTCTTAACAATGGTCTCGTTCAAGGAAGCGTCCTTTCTCCAATTTTGTTCAGTTTATATGTAGCTGATTTACCATCAACTAAATCAAAGCTGTTCCAATTTGCCGATGATATTGCTATAGCTATTCAAACAACTACTTTAAAAGAATGTGAAATAGTTTTGGAGAGTGATTTATCAATATTGGCCAATTACTTTCGTAACTGGAGACTAACACCTAATCCTTCAAAATCGGAAGTATGTGCCTTTCATTTGAACAACAAAGAAGCTCATAAAGAACTAAAAGTCAAGTTTGATGGGATGTCAGTTCGTTTTAATTCTACTCCTCAATACCTAGGAGTCACACTTGACAGAACATTGTCTTTTAAGACGCATTTAGAAAACCTGGCTAAAAAATTATGTTCCAGAGTGAATATCATTAGAAAAATTGCCGGAACTAATTGGGGGGCTAATGTATGTACTTTAAGATCTTCAGTTCTTGCACTAGTATATTCTTGCGCTGTATATTGTGCTCCTGTTTGGCTTAACTCTTCTCATACACATAAAATTGATGTCCAACTTAACAATGCTTTGAGAATTATAACTAGAACTTTAAAATCAACACCTTTACCATGGTTTTCTGTCTTAGCCAACATTGAACCTGGGTCATTAAGACGTGAAGCAGCTTGCATCAAAAAATTTGAATAGTGTCATCTACATAAAAACTCAATTCTTTATGACATTTTGCAAGACTTACCTGAATCTCGTTTGCCATCAAGAAAACCATCATGGTTATTTGTTCCGAATTTAAGTTCCGAAGTTAAGTTTGATATGAAGGAAAGACGGAAAGGTATGTGGAACTCTTCACCTGTTCCAAATGCCAGTTTGGTGATCGACCCTACTTGTTGTGTTTCCGGCTTCGATCTCAGTCGTAAAGAGTGGACCAGACTGAATCGTTTCAGAACAACACATGGCCGATGTAATTACCTGATGAACAAGTAGGACTTATATCCCTCACCTTTATGTATGTGTGGAGTCTAACAGTTGCTAATATAATATACGAAATTCAAGTATTTCTACCATATATCCAATCCATATTCATATAATCAACCAAATATTCGAACCATTCACTTTCATTCGAATGTAGAAATATTTTGCACATTTTGGTACTATCTTTTCCGTATTTCGAGTAAATTTTTAATACATAAATAGCTATTGCGTTTTTCTAATAGACCTTTTTTCCCGAAAATATTTTGACAGCTCAAACCAGCTGTTTTAATTTGTGCATGTAAAATCATCAAAATTTATTGATTTTCCTTGCAAATTTGGTTATTTTGATTGTTATTAAAAGTGTTTCAAAAGTGAATTTTTGAAAACAATAATTAATTAAATTGTTAATTGTGTTGTGCTCTTAAGTTTTTTATGCATTAGGGATAGTGAAATAATTAAAATCGCATTAAAATATGGAAATTAAATCAACCTTCATTTCTTCAGAAATGAAGGTTCATTTAATTTCCATATTTTTATTTCGGTTTATACTAAAGGTAGAAACACAACACGGACGATAACGTCGGACGTTAAAAAAAACGTCTACAATTTCGCTGTTGTAACCACAACAAAGGCGTCAGCGTGAAAATCTGTACTAAACTAAAATATTTTGTTCTTTGTCAAAATAAATTTCACAAATTTCAATTTTAAAAATAACTAATTTTTACTTATATTACTTATAATAATAATTTTTCTACTAATAACTCATTTTAAAAATAAATTACAAATTATGAAAATATATAAATGAATAAAACCGAACTTTGAACATAAACTAAAAATTCAGTTGAAAACTCAAAACAAAACGATTACAACCTCAGAAACGCGAAAAACATCAGAAAATCATATTTTTCAGTTAGCGGCACTGTCACAATAATATTAAAAATTACCCTTGCAGCCAAATAAAAATAAAATTGATATCTGGCAATAATCATCGCCGACGATAAATTAGAAATAGAATCTAAATTTTCTCCGACGAAAAAACCTTTTTCGTTTATCGCTGTAGTTGTGTTTGAAATGTATGTATTCTGTGTATTCTAATGTAACTAACGTCGTCGTTGGACGATTTCGCCCGTGTTGTGTTTCTAGCTTAACAATATCAAATACTTTTTGGCACGATCAGGCGATTTTGCATGTTTACTGATTCGTAATAGTATATTACATACATAGCGCTGTAAATAGCATTTTACATGCGAGTGAAAATATTGGGCACGAGACGCGTAGCGGCGTGTGCAGTACCTTCACGAGCATGGATAATGGTTTGCAGCTTGAGGTTTGTTATATACTTTTTCTACGACTTTGTTGTAATGCCCAAACGCATATAACTGCTTGAAAAAATGAACTACTAATTATAAATTAAATGCAAATAATTTGTCTATTGCAAAACGTCTATTACAAATTGTGGTAGGCTTTGCATTATTCTGTGTCAAAATGAATTGAAATATTTAAATTTTAAAAACCAAATTTTTCTTTAAATAAAAATTTTTCTTTTTATTAAAAGCGTGTCGTAACTCGTAATATATATATATGAAAATCCATTACCGCACACTGTTTTTTACTTACCGCACACTTTTTGAAATAATCAATTTACATGTCATGGATAGTGTGATGTAATTTATAATTTACTGTGATAGGAGTAGAAAAATAAACATAGTAGGTTTCGTTTACAAATCACAGGTTGGTAAGTAATTACTTACCGATCATGCAGGCGGTAAGTAATTACTTAACGGTAAAGGGGACCTCAGGGTGTGAATATAAACGATTTTTAGTTAAATACTTGTTTACGTCTATTTACTAGCTTCAAATTTAAATAATATTCTTTTAAAAATATTGCAATTAAAAGATTTAAAAGCAATTTATTTTGAAAAAATATTCGATGAAATTATCGGAAAAAATATCCGATCCGAAACACGTAAAAAATGTGAATTGTAGTTTTTTTCTGAGAAACTTCAAACCATACCTTTGAATTGAAAATATTCCAATTACTTCTTTACTTACTTGAGTTTAATTGATCTCAAAAATCCAAAATAAAGATGAAATTAAGTTTTGCAACAAAAAAAACTATAGAATTATGATG